>JAIGNY010001850.1:0-21684 GCA_020152595.1 Chiridota heheva
TGCGATGAGTTCCGACGAAAAGGTGGGATATTTCGCCAAAATGGTCGCTACTTCATTTTTCGTCGGTGGGGGTTTACCTTTGAAATCTGAAAACATGATGCTGAGGGACTTTTTTTCTGCATCTGTAAATCCGGGGCCGCGCACACGTCGCTGCCTTTCCTGTTGGAAGAAATATGAAAAAGAAATAGTTATTATATCAATGTCTATTTTTGTATAATTAGAAGTATTAGGACAGACCATACAAATTTAACCACTACGCAATTAATACACAAAGCAGATAGACAAAAATATGTTCCAGCAATATAACTTACGTTATCCTCATCCATCTGTGATGGGGTCTTGATCAGCACATGATCCCTTTTTTCCGTTGTGGATGGAGGCTGTCGTATGGCTGGTGGAGTTGTGGATGGCGGCTGTCGTATGGCTGGTGGAGTTGTGGATGGCGGCTGTCGTATGGCTGGTGGAGTTGTGGATGGCGGCTGTCGTATGGCTGGTGGAGTTGTTGTGGATGGCGGCTGTCGTATGGCTGGTGGAGTTGTTGTGGATGGCGGCTGTCGTATGGTTGGAGTTGTTGTGGATGGCGGCTGTCGTATGGTTGGTGGAGTTGTTGTGGATGGCGGCTGTCGTATGGCTGGTGGAGTTGTTGTGGATGGCGGCTGTCGTATGGCTGGTGGAGTTGTTGTGGATGGCGGCTGTCGTATGGTTGGAGTTGTTGTGGATGGCGGCTGTCGTATGGCTGGTGGAGTTGTGGATGGAGGCTGTCGTATGGCTGGTGGAGTTGTTGTGGATGGCGGCTGTCGTATGGCTGGTGGAGTTGTGGATGGCGGCTGTCGTATGGCTGGTGGAGTTGTGGATGGCGGCTGTCGTATGGCTGGTGGAGTTGTGGATGGCGGCTGTCGTATGGCTGGTGGAGTTGTTGTGGATGGCGGCTGTCGTATGGCTGGTGGAGTTGTTGTGGATGGCGGCTGTCGTATGGTTGGAGTTGTTGTGGATGGCGGCTGGTGGAGTTGTGGATGGCGGCTGTCGTATGGCTGGTGGAGTTGTGCATGGTTGTTTTGTTTTCTGACTAGTGTTAAGCTGCAAAGGATAAATATATATAGATATATGAAATAGAAAGTAATGTACTTATAACATCACAGTCACATCAGAACTGGCCAGGTTACTGTTAACCTTTGAAGAAGAAGGAATAAATACCATTTGCAAATTAGAAAATACAACTTCAAAACAGTTAGATTAAAGTATGGCAATTGTTGTATCAGGGATGTGGTACTTACCTCTTGGTTCCTCGCTTCTTCTCTCATCTGGAAAAAGAGAGTAATAAAAGACAGTGAAAGCCATTGATTGGTGTAAAATTTAGAGCAATCATGAGCCAACGAATTATTAACCACATATCATAACTAGCAATAAACGGATACATTTAGTTGTCACAAGAAAAAAAAAATACAAATGTATATACATTTGACCGAATTTTTCGGAGTTTACTTACTGCGTGGGCAGTTAAATCCGAAATTCCTGCCACCATTGCAGCCGCTAGCTGCCTTCTCTGAGGTACTAAATAGCTGGCACTTTGTGTTGCCCGGCTGTGTCCCATGTGTTTTGCTAGGCCGGGCATACACGTTGGCGCAAATTGTGCAGCCTGTTAGAAAAGAATGAAGAAAACTGTCAAGAATAAAAACAACTATATGTATTCATTTAAAAGTAATGTTTTGTGGACGACTTCATGCCATTGCGTTTGATTTTTTAGAATTACTGGCACATCATTGTTAATACCAAGAGACAGCTATGCAAAAGGCCAAAGGGGTTGGCCCTATTTTGCTTACCGTCGTTACGATGGATTTTCTCAGCAAAGATGACGTTATGTGGGAACTCATCCCCCCCTTTGTCCAAATATTGTTTATATATTTATTCAGTGTTGACGAGCTGAGCTGCGTGCCGTTTGACGTGACGAAAAACCACTTCGAACTCTTCGTCGGTCTGAAAATATAAAGCCCATGAAATTTTATTAAACATGTAAACCTTGATATATTCTTGGAGACAATAGTTTTGGTTACATTTTCTTTAGTTTACACTAAAATAAAATGTAAAGAAATAAAAAGTGTTATCCTTACCGAACAAGTCAGCCACTCCAGGTATCCCTTGATAAAATTATCTGTAATTCCACTGTCCATGGTTGCTTTCGTTCCTGTCGTTATACTTGTCATCTCCAGGTCCTCATCATTATACTCGTCGTCACTATAGCTATCCTCGTCACATTCGCTCAGTTCATAATCGTCGTCCAGATCATCAGCCTCCGAGCTGTCATTTTCTTCTCGGTACTTAACCTCACCTTCTAACCTTTGTTTTCCCTTTCCTTTTCCCTTCCTTTTCCCTTCCCTTCTTCTTCATCACCGTCATTATCATCTTCTTTTCCTTTATCTCCATGTATTTGGGTTTTTCTCTCTCCCACTCTTTCTTTCATCTCATCTCCCACCGCTTGTTTTCCTTGAATTCTTCTTCCTTTTTCTTCTTCCCTGTCGTCTGTGTCATCTGTATCACCCTCACTTTCCTCTTCCCTGTCAACATCATCACTCTCGCTTTCCTCTTCCGATTCTTCCATAATGTCCTCTATAGTTTTTTGTATTACAAGCAGCTTTTGAAGTTCCATTTTTCCCTGCGAAATCAACTTTCCTTCTTCGTCTGTCTTATCTTTATCTTCTTCTTTATCTCCTTCCACTTCTTGTTCTCCCTCTCTCTTTTTCATCCCTTTTATCTCCGCTTCTCGTGTTTCTCTTCCTCCTCCTTCTTCATCATCACCGTCATTGTCTCCATCACTATCTTCTTGTTCTTCACCCACTTCCTGTTCTGCTTGCTCTCCTCCTTCAGTCTCTTCTCTCACCACTTTTAGTACCTCTCGTTTTCCTTCTTTTCTTTTCCTATTTTGTCTCTTTTTTTGCATTTTTAGCAATGCTTTTAGTTGTAACTTTTCTTTTTTACCTAACGTAATGTCCATGGCAGCTTTCTTTAAGACTTTCGTTTCATTTCTGGTGGTTTTGGGGTGCATCCTCCTAAAATGCTGTGAGAGATTTCCAACTTCTTTTTTGCACAGCAGGCACTGGAGTACACCCCTTTGCCTGCTGAAGCTAAGCATACTGTGCGTATCCACGAAAGATTCGTTCATGTATTGTTTTATAGCTTGTTCTGTATACTGGTGAGCTTGTCGAAGGTGACGCGGAATTTTGACAACTCGACGCTGGCACACTTTGCATTCTCTTTTGCCTCGCCTGTCAACCATAAAAAAAGAAAACTTTTTTATGTTTACCATTCTTTGTACCCGTTATTTTGTTTCATATTAAAAAAGACGCACAAAAATGTTTAATCGGATGGTTAGATATCCAAAAAAAAAATTCGAGAGACAGTTTCGCCAAACTTCTTGGTCCTGAAATTTTGGTCGAGTACCTTGGCAAAAATGTTGGCAATTGTTTTTTGTCGAGTTTTTACCAAATTGTTTATATATAATTCATTTGTAACGTAGAGTTATTACTCCTCAAACATGGTACCACCGAATGAAAAGTTGAAAGGAAAAAAAAATATTTGTCAATGGGTATGTACCCCTTGAGTATACCCCTTGGGTATTTTTAAGTCAAAAAACTGATAAATTTTCCTTTTGTCAAAATGCATTTAATTGTAAAAATGACACAGATAAGGGAAAACTAAATCCAGATCGGTAATCTACGCCCCCATTTACATAATGTATATAAAATACAGGTAAAAAATTGAATACAAAATATTTTGCCAAAAATTTTGTCAATGTCTTGACAACATTTTCGCGAAATATTTTTTATTCGACTTTTCACCTGAAATTTATATACGTGGTGTAAATTGGGGCGTAGATTACCGATTTGGTCTTAGTTATCCAGTATCTTTTTCACATTTAATATTAGAAGCATTTGTACAAAAGGATAAATAATCGGTTTTTTGACGATTTGAGGGCTTCATATCTCTTTAAATAAAAATGCTCTAACAACATTATTTTCGTGGAGGGTAGACAAACAAAAGTTGTTTGCCACAGGTGAAAATCAAAGCTGTATGTTGTTTACTTTTTGAGAAAACAAAATTTGAAAATGTCTCCAGCCATAGGAAAATGCTGCTTCTGGGTCCCCAAAGATGCTTTTTTTTCGAGTTTTTTTTTGAGTTTTCAAATTTTATTTCTTCAAAAAGTAGAGCTTTCGTTTTCATGTATGGTATAGAACTTTTGTTTGTCTATTCTCCAAAAAATCAATGTTGTTATCGTTTATTTGGTTAAAGAGATGTGAAGCCCTAAAAATTGTCTAGAACTCAAATATTTCCCGTACATATAACACAGGGAACTTCTCATTTGGTACCATGTTTGAGGAGTAATAACTCTAAAACGAAAATAGGAAAGCCATTAATTTTTTCAGAACTTAAAGACATTGTAATGGACTATGCGAAATTGATAAAAATTGTATATACATAATTTAGCCTTAAAGATACAGTGTCGTCAAAAAGTCAAATAACTGATAAATTTTCCTTTTATGAAAATGCATTTAATTGAAAAAATGAAACAGATAAGGGAAAACTAAGACCAGATCGGTAATCTACGCCCCAATTTACACCAAATATATACATTTCAGGTGAAAAGTCGAAAAAAAAATATTTTGCCAAAAAATTTTTCAAAATTTTTCAAATTTTATTTCTTCAAAAAGTAGACATAGAGCTTTAGTTTTCACATATGGTATATAACTTTTGTTTGTCTATTCTCCCAAACAATCAGTGTTGTTATAGTTTATTTAGTTAAAGAGATGTGAAGCTCTAAAAATCGTCTAAAACTCAAAAAATAACCGTACACAGGGAACTTCTCAATTGGTACCATGTTTGAGGAGTAATAACTCTAAAAAAAAAAATGGAAATTTATTAATTTTTTCAGAACTTAATCACATTGTAATGGACTATGCGAAATTGATAAAAATTGTATATACATAAATTAGCCTTAAAGATACAGTGTCGTCAAAAAGTCAAATAACCATTGACAAATTTTTTTGGTGAATTTTTTTTCTTAGAATTTTATTTTACAAATACGATACAAGGTGTAATTTGGGGCGTAGTTTATCAATCTGGCCTTAGTTTTCCCGTTTCTGCTTACATAGTATATAAATATAATCAAGAACTAAAAATCTTACCTGTTTAGGTGTGCTCCGCTTTTTGAGCTACTTGTACTCTCCCATCTTCTCAGAATGAACGATGGCAAGATGTTCGAACGATGGATCGATGTTCGCCAGTTGTGAGCTGAGCAGATTCTGTATAGTAATACAACCAAAACAAGTAATGAAAAAATTGACAACAACAACAACAACAATTGAATACACAACATTAACGGACAGACACGGTAGTTACCTGCATTTTCCCATCAGTCACCAGAGGTGACTGCCGGGTTCTGCTAAACACTACCGAGGATGATAAAGTATATACGGACAAACAAACATAGAGATGAGAGAAACAACTCAAAAGAAGAACCAAAGAATGACATCAGGGCGTGGAGACAAGGCAAAGAGCAGGCAGGAACCGGAGGAAGGATGGGCAAGGTGAGAGGCAATCCGGCGTCGTAGGAAGGCTAAGATGGCGTGATGGACTTGAGCTAGTCTTGGGCGATGGTCTTGAGCTATACTACCGGAGGCCAGTATACAGGCTTTTACCGGAGTAGAATACGTCTTTGGCATGGGCGAGGTCATGGCACTGTGAAGGAAGTTGTATAACCGGGAAGCCAGTAAACAGGCCTTTACCGGTATACAACTTGATAAGAGGTAAATCTGGGGAAGACAAAAAGAAGGAGAGGAGGGCTAGTCAGGAGGGATGACCAGGTGGGGAAAGAGGTAGAGGTTCAGGGGTGAAGGGAAGCAGGAGGGGCCGGTGTGAAAGTTAAGCAGCTGAGAAAGGTGGGGTCGTTTGCGTTGATTATCGTCACTGAGATGAGTGTCCATGCGATGATTGAGCCTGTCTCTAAGAAGGGGACGTTAGCCCGGGAGTGAAGGTCCGTGAGACGGGTACTGCAGGGGAGTCTCAGAGCCAGCCGAAGGGACTTGTTCTGATGACTTGGAGTTTGGCAATGTGACCAGAAGGGGCATTGAAAATGGCTGGGAGGCCGTACTCAAAGATGGGGCGTACGAAACATTTGTAGAGAGTGAGGAGAGATTTAGCAGAAGATAGAGTTGAGGAAGAGACCTTACACAGTTGGGCAAGGCGACGGCGGCCTTTGGAGTGAGTGGCCTTGATGTGGGTAAGCCAGGGGTGAAGGCGAAAGTTGCTAGTGAAGGTAAGCCCAAGGAAAGTGGCTTTAAAGGAGTGAGGAACAGGTACACCATGGATATGGACCATAGGGAACCTCTGGGCTTTAACAATCCTACGATTGTAGATGGGAAGGGAGACAGTCTTTGAAGCGTTGATTTTGATTCTCCAAGTAGAGCACCAATTGATGATTGTGTTGAGGTAGGATTGAACGGTAGAGACCCGTTGGGTGGGGCGAAAAACCGGGGACCAGATGGCAATATCATCAGCGAACTGAGAGTCTGATGTTACCCTGCAGGGGCAGGCGTCGTTAACGAAGATGTTGAAAAGGATGGGGCTGAGAGTAGAGCCTTGGGGACACCAGCATTGGGAGTGTAGGAAGTGGAGCGGTAGCCAAAAACTCAGAAAAAGCAAGTCTGTTGGAGAGGAAAGAAGAGAGGAGGCGAGTAATACGAGGGGAAAAGCTAAAGCAGGAGAGAGAAGTTTGTAGCGTAAACCATTGTGCCAAACAGCATCAAAGGCCTTTTCTACATCTAGGAAGAGAGCAAGAGAAGGAATGTTGCGATTGATGTAAGAGAAAATGCTTTCAGTGAAAAGAAGAAGCGGGTCAGTAGTGGATCTATTAGGACGGAAACCAAACTGGTAAGGGTTGAAGAGGTCGTTGCTTTCCATGTAGTCGAAATGCGCTTGGCAAGTATCTTCTCAAAAATCTTGCCCAGTGTCGGAAGAAGGGTGATGGGGCGATAGTTACGAGGGCTGCTGGGGTCTTTGCCGGGTTTGGGAAAGTAAATAACCTTCCCTGACTTCCAGCTGGAGGAAAGTAACCCAAAGAGAGAGAAACATTGTAGAGAATCAGAAGATGGATAAGGGAATGAATATCAAGGTTTTTAAGAATGATGTAGTGTATACGGTCAGGGCCCGGGGCAGTGTTGCGAGTGCGTTTAAGGGCTTGGAGGACATCGGTCAAGGTGATGGGAGCATCTAGGGGGGAACCAGAAGGAGCGGTGGGTGTAGGTGAAGGATTGAGAAGGTGAGAGTTGTCATTGACAAAATTGTCAACAAGAATAAGCTGAGGTTCGAGAAAGGTAGGATGACTGGGAAGTTGCTGGATGTTACACAAGGTAACGTTAAGAAGGTCAACTTTAGCTTGGATGTTATAGACAAAGGAGGGATCAGTGGGGGAGGTTTTAAGGGGTGGGATGGTGGATGAAGTACGGGAGCCAGAAAGCGATTTGAATTTATTCCAAAACTTCTTGGGTCCTTGGTGTCATGGAGAGCATGACAAGCAGCTTCCCATTCAGATTTTTGTGGAGTTTGATGGCTATTATAATTTTTGTGACCTAGAGAATTGATGCGGGTTTTGACATGGGGAATGGGATGGTTTTGGTAAAGTCGCCGAAGGCGACGTTTATCGTGGATGAGGGCTAGAAATGTGGCGAGGAAGGGGTGAGCGGTGAGGACGGGGGTGAAAGTAGGGATACACTGAGAGATAGCAGATTGGATATTAGAAGTGAGAATGGAAATCTGATGATCGACCTCATCAGCTGTAGTGGGGAGAGTAGAAGGATAGGGAGTGAAGAAAGATAAGAGCGGAAATTGACCCAGTCGGTTTTAGAAAAGAGGGGATATCCTTGGTGTAATGAGGGCCAGGCACAGACTGGAAAGAAAGAGGGCTGGTAGAGATAAGAATAGGAAAATGATCACTATTAAAAGGTCATGGCAAGTAGTGACATTTTGAAAGAGAGGAGTAGCATGGGAGTTAGCAATGACGTAGTCCAAGATAGAGGTACTACCGAGGGGTGTTGATAAGTAGGGTGACCATAAGGATTAAGGATAGAGTGGGTAGAGGGAGTGATGGCACGAACAAGCAGGTTGCCGTTCCTGTTGGACTTGGTGTCACCCATGGAAATGTGTCTGAGTTAAGATCTCCAAGGAGAAGGCTAGGAAGAGGGGAGTTGAGTTTAGAGAGTAAGAGAGAAGTATCGAGAATAGAAGTAGGAGGGCAGTAGACAGTGGTCAAAAGGAAAAGACTGTTGGAAGAGGGAGAGTGAATTTGAATAGTGAGGCTTTCATTGCAATTGGGGATGGAAGGAGTGGCAATGAGAGTAGCAGAGATAGAGGTTTTGACGAGAAAAGCAACCCCACCCCCATGGGAAGGATTGCCGAAGGAGGGATGACGGGCGGCATGAAAGAACTTGTAGCCTCTGATGCTGAAGTTAAAACCCTGTGGGAGTTTGGTCTCATTGATGGAGAGAACATCAATGTTGTAGTGGCGAAGGAAATGAGCAAGAATAGGTTTGGAGTTACGGAGGGAACGAATATTGATATGACCAATATTTGTATCCATCAAGGAGGGGTGGTAGAACTAGTAGAAAGCGGGTAGAGAGGAGAGAGGCTTAGACTTCTTTGGTGTCTTGTTGAGTGGAGTTGGAACTGGTGTTGAAACTGGAGTTGTTAGCGACTGTCTGGTAAAATGTAGTGTTTGAGAGAGGCGACGGATAGAGAGCTATCCGGGAAGAGATTTGATGTTGTGGAGGAGAATGTCGGTGAGGTAGCCGATGTCAACAGTGAACTCAGTGGATGAGGGGGCATCAAGGACAGCAAAAGCTGCGGAGACCGAGACAGAAGCTATGAGAATTAGAAGAGAATCAGGAGGAGGAAGAATTATAGAGGGGAAAGAGGCCTGGAGTCAGGAGAGCTTGGAGCAGAAGAGGTTCCTGCGCCGGAAGTAGGGGTAGAAGGGGGATCAGCAGAAGGAGCAGTGGGTTGAGAAATAGAACGGGGCTGGGCTGAGGGGAATAGAAGGTGGACGTCTAGAGCTGCCAGCAACCGGGCGGGGGATACTGGAGCGAGAGCTAGATGAAATAGGTTTAGAAGGGAGAGAGGAGGGGCGGGGAATAGAGGAGCGGGGGCAAGAGCGAGAAGAAATAGAAGAGGATTGAGGATTGGAAGGCAGGGAATAAGGCAGCCATGACGAGCGGAGCGAGAGTAAGAAGGAGCAGAAGGGGAACTGAGTAGGAATAGTAGAAGAAGAAGTAGGAGTAGATTTCCTCAAAGGAGGAAAGTCCAACAAGGAGGAGGAGGTGTTGGGAAATCTAAGAGATTCCAACGAAGGAATAGAAGAAGAGTGGGTAGGAGTGGGGAGAATACCAGGTTGGGCGGGGACAGAGGAACCAGAGGCAGCTGCCTTCCGGTAGGCAGGACAGCCCTATACCTGGAAGAGTGTGCTCCATCACAGTTCACACATTTGCGAACTTCAGTGGAGCACGTGGAGGCATGATGGGGGCCGGAGCACCGAGCACACCTGAGTGGGGCAGAGCAGTGGTCCTTCAGATGGCCTAAGAGCTGACACTTAGGGCATTGGCGGGCCATGGGGGTCCTTCTCGCAAGTTCTACACGTACGGGTAAAACTCCGAAGAGTTTTATGCCCTCACGACATAGCCTTGAGGCCACCGAGGCATCGAGGATAGAAACCTTGACAAGAGGGAGTGGAGAACCGGTAGGAGCGGCCATAATCCGAGTGACCTTGAGATAGAGGATTTCCTGCTTGCGCAGGTCGTCCCCTATCGTGCTCAGGGGGTGTCCACCGCAACCCCTCTGAGAACCACGAGTGTGGGCTTAGCCTTGCGGCTGTGGGAGACTGGGGTGAAGTCCTCCGATGACAAGACCTGGGGCGTGGGTGAGGAAGCCCAGCCACCGAAGGCGTCACTAGGCCAGTCAGAATGGAGGATAGCAGAAGAGGCGCCATCAGCCGGGGTAAGGGATAGAAAGAGAAGTGATAGAAATAGTAAGATCTGAGAGAAGAAGAGTAGGTTTGAGACGAGAGATCTCCTTGGCCAGCGCCGAGCTATTCTTCAGCAATGAGATAGAAATGCCAAAGAACATGCGGGGTAAGCACAGGGCGTGGTCAATAGGAACGGAGTGAGAAGAGGTGGGGTGAGGAGGGGGGCTAGATGAATCGTTGAGTTTACGTTGATGAGCAGGCATGGGGAGGCCGGGAGCGAGGGCGTTTGAGAGAGGAAGAAGTAGAGGTAGCTGGTAAGAGAGTGGTAGAGGAAGTAACAGGCAGGAGAGTGGTAGTAACAGGTAGAGGAGTAGCCATAGTAAAGAGTAGAAGAGTAAAAAGCTGAAGAACGAGGCTGTTGGATAAATGAAAGGAAAGAGACTGAGCAAAAGCAAAAAAAATAAAATAAAAACGAAGCAGTTCTCAGAAGAACTATTGGGTTATTGCCTTAAAAAGGACTTACAGAGTGGAATAACCTTGAAGGTGCAATCAAGGATTTACAGAATACGAAGACAACTTACCAGCTTTGCGATGCAAAAAAATCCGAAATAGTGATAATCCAAAAAGTGATCCAAAAAAAACAAATAGTGGCTCTCAAAAGTGCCCTTGGGTATTAAAAAATAGAAAATAACAGAAAAATAAAACAAGTGAAGATCCGGTAAAAATACTAGGAGTGGAATAAAAAAAACGTGGAATGCTTGAAGTAACAGTAAAAGCGACTTAAACACGGTAAAAATGCGACTGAACACGGTAAAATCCGTAAAATTGAGCGACGACGAAGACAATATATAATTATTGTTGCATTGAGTTTTTTGCGGACGTTGAAGGCAATAGTGACAGAAATCTATGCAAGCTGACAATGTTTTACCAAAAAATAAGAAATACGCTCTACTTAGCCTAAAACAAATACAACTGTTTTGTGTAAAATACATGTCAAAAATACCTTGGTGTACTCAATACTTGTATAAGTCTTTGGATTTCTTATTTTTGTCTAAAAACCGTCGTTATTTTCGGTTTGCGGACGTCACGAAACGTCATCACGGTTCGGCCAATGACGAAAAGGGTAATATTCCTATTCACAAGCGGTGATTTTGAAGGCAAATTTTCCTGAAAGCTTAAAAGACTTGCATATGCACATGAATATTTACAGCCTTTTTTGCTGCACTTTTGCACTGTGCCCCTGCCATGCTGTCACTTTTAGTTTTCTTACTTTAGATTAGTGAGCATAGTTTGGCCTAGTGTGCTAGTTTTTCTTAGTATAGTTTCTTAGTTTTTTTTTTATCGTTGCTTCCTTTTTTCTTCTTGGCCTAGACTAGTTATGTTAGTTTTAGTTTAGTTTTTTTTTCTTAAGTTTTTGCCTTTCGCTTTTTCTAATTTTTTCTCACAGTCATGACCTCTAGGGAGGCCACCAAACGTAGTCTCCCCCCAAGGTCGCCGGAGGTGTCCTGGGAGGGGGCCGATGATCAATCACCCGAGGCGAAGAAAGCCTTGTTCGATTCAAGTGCCGATTCGCCTCGGTTGGTCATCGACCTCGACTTCCAGGAACCCACTGGGGACCTGGGGACTGACTCTGCCGTCATTTTGAACGATGACCCGGCATCTTTTACCACCGTTGGACCCACTTCGAACCGTAAAATTGACCCTGCTTCTTCCACAGGGTCAATCCAACCTATTTTTATTTCTAAGCTTTTGGAAAACTTTCAGTCTGTCAAGAATTGTATCACTGAAGTTAAACATCTCAAACCTGACGCTACCCTCTCTTCAATCCGAAGAGTGGGTAAAGACTCCTTCCAACTACAACCGGCAAATTTCGACTCTTTCATTCAACTTTCTGCCGACTGGCCTGAAGGTGCCTTCGGAGGCACCTTCACCTTATCCAAAGCCAGGCCTGTCCTTTCGAAACCAGGAGGCCACCCAGTCGTCGTTGTCAAGGGGGTAGATCTCTCTCTTGACATCGACGACATCAAAGCTGACCTCACTAGGCAGAAAGTTGATTTCCTACGTATCTCCCGTATTACTAGTCTTAGAACAAATAGACCAACTCCACTAATTAAAATCACCATAAGTAATCCCCAGCAAGCCAAATCCTTAGTTGAAACCGGTATTAAACTTTTTGACCTAGTTCAGCTAACAGTAGAATATGCCCACCCTCCCTTCAAACCCATAATGTGCCGCTCATGTCTGAGATTTAGCCATTTAATCAATTCTTGCACAAACAAGTCTGTTTGCTTCCGTTGTGGAGGAGATCATTCCCTCTATGCCTGCCCCCGTCCCAGAGACAGCCCCATTTGTGCCAACTGTGGCGAAGGGCATGTAGCCACTTATGCTGGCTGTAAGTTTTATAAGGAGCAGGCATTATCCCAGGCCAGAGCCAAACTAAAACCCATTATACAGCCACAAATTTACCCCGCCCGACTAGAACCACAACGAATACAAAACCTGATACCCAACCCCACTCTATACCAGATTCTAACCAAGTTACACAACCGCAACGTCAATAACCCCACAGACTCGAACGTCTCCAGACAACAACCCAGTCGCTAATACCAGAACGTACAGTGCTGCAGTCACTGACCAGAACACCAGGCTGCAACACTCCAACACCCGAACTACAAAACGCACTCCAATGACACCGAACAACAACAAACCAGGACCAGACCACCTCAAACCCACCGACATACAACTGCAACACCAGACCACAAAGACAACTACGCCTATATAGTAATATCCCTACCGACTTTATTAACCTAATTGTACGAACAACCTCTATTATCATCAATAATCCTGAAGCAGACCCTCGTATGGTAGGCGAGACCATATCCAGGGCCATGAGCAGCATCTGTGGCTATCTGCCAGACTCATACCTCATTGCTAAATCATTAAGTACTCTAGACAACCTCATTACCGGCCCACACTGAATATGGAAAATCTAGCCCATATTAATCTAAGAGGTTTAAAACCCAATAAATTACTACTTGAAAAATTTGTACTTGACTATAACCTAGATATTGTATCCCTAAATGAAACTCTAACAACCTCATCTAAAGATTTTAAATTCATAGATTACCACCTAATATCAGTTGATAAAGTCCCTAACCCCATTAAAAATGTCTCTACAAGAGGTATTGCCCTACTAATAAAAAACTCCCTTCCCTACAAATTAATTAACAAAGGAATTAACCCATGTGAATTTATTACTATCTCTACTAAAATAAATAAACTCACATGTAAAGTAACAACACTGTACTCAAGTCCATCTAACCATCTACCTATTGACTTTATCAAAGATTTTTCCTCAAAAGGCAATCATATTGTACTAGGTGACCTTAACGCTAGACATACAAATTTCGGTGATCATACAATTAACTGTAATGGTACCCTTCTAAATGAACTATGTATTAACTCCAATCTAAAGGCAATATTAAACTTTCACCCAACCTACATTAGCCATACAGGTAATGGCTCCGTTCTTGACCATGTTTTACTTTCACCGAAATTACTTAATACTTTCAAACAATTCAAAGTCACATTTGACCTTGAATCTGATCACCTACCAATCTTCCTATCAATTAACCCATGCCCTAATATTAATTCCCAAGGCCCATTTGCAATGAATACCCATTTTATACCATTTAAGGCTAATTGGAATATTTTCAAAAACTTCTGTAATGAAAATATCCAACCTCTGAATCTTTAAACACTTGTACCCAAATAGATGAAGCCATAGTTATATTTACTAAAAAAACGTGCTAGAAGCTATGGCAACTTCCATCCCCTTAAAGAAAAATACCCAAATTGACCCTAAAATTCAATTACCACCTAAAATCGAAAGTCTAATTAAAGCCAAACGCAAACTCCGTAGACGTCAGCAACGAAATCCGACTAACTCTCAGATCAACAATAATTCAACATTAACTCGAAAAATTAACCTAGCAATTAAAGAATTTAGAAAAGATAAACTCAATAAAATATGTAATTCCCTTCACACCATATCCGATCCACGATCATTTTGGAAATTTTTTAATAAACTTGCAGGCAATGCCCGTAACTTTAATATCCCCAACCTACACCATAATAATATAATTGCCACCACCCACTCCGATAAAGCGGAACTATTAAATAACACCCTTGCGTCAGTGCAACAGGATTTTAATTCCCCAGACTTTGACCCAATAGCATATGCTGGGGTTAATCATTATGTTTCCTTAAATAACCTTCTTTTCAAACCCTTACTTATACCAGATAAGACTACCGCCTCTGACACCGACGAACCATTCAATATCGAAGAACTAATTGTAACCATCAAAAACCTTAAACTCAAAAAACCCCGGTATTGATCAAATACCGAACTATGTAATTAAAAAACTTCCAACTCAAGCTCTTAATTCCCTTCTGCTCATTTTTAATGCTTGTTTTACCTAGGTTATTTTCCCTAGCATGGAAAATAGCAGAGTCACATTCATCCCTAAACCTAATAAAAATAATACTAGCCCCTTGAACTATCGTCCTATTTCTCTATTATCTTGCCTAGGGAAGCTACTTGAAAGATTGTTAGCCAGCCGTCTGTCCAGCTACTTGGAAGACAATAACCTTTCAATGATTTCCAGGCCGGCTTTAGAGCTAACAAAGCCACTACTGACCATCTGCTGTCCTTATCTGAGGACATATACTCCAACCTAAATAACCACTGTTCTACTCTTGCTTTATTTCTTGACGTCGAGAAAGCATTCGACGCCGTTTGGCATAATGGTCTTAGATTTAAACTGTCCTGCCCGACCCTTAAGATCCCCAACAAAATAACACGTATTTTATCAAATTTCTTAGATAATCGCCAGGTATTCACTGAATTACATGGCTTCCGTTCAACTTTATTTATACCTAAAGCAGGAGTCCCACAAGGTTCAGTTTAAGTCCTCTCCTATTTAATATCTATGTCAATGATATCCCACCTCCAACTGACCCTGTTAAGGTCTCCCAATTTGCCGATGATATTGCAATCTGGGCCATTATGCCAAAACCTACTGTTCATATCAAACGCATTCAAAACTATACTAATATTTTACTTAAATGGTGCCTTAAATGGAGAATTAAGATTAATCCATCTAAAACAGTTTCTTTACCTTTCTATTTTAAACAACGTATATACCCGACCATTAATATGTATGGCAAAAAGATTAACCATTCCACACATGCGAAATTCTTAGGTATTACCTTTGATTCCCATATCAAACATAAAAATTGGCTAATCCATTTTAATGAAGTAAAACGCAAGTTAAATATTCGCTTTGCCCAACTTATCAGACTTCGTGGAACTAATATTGATTTTAAACATTCTAATCTGCGTATTTACAAACAATATATTAGACCAGTAATGGAATACGGAGCCCCTGTGTTATACAATATATCAAATGCTACCTTTACCAAACTCCAACTCTTCCAAAATAAATGCCTAAGATTAGCCTTACACCTGCCTCGTTCAACTAACATAAAACCCTCCATTTACTTGCCAAAACTCCCTAGTAAAGATCGCTTTAAAACCCTATTATCAAATTACCTCCTAACTTCACACATAAAAAACAAATCCAAAATAACCGACCGTTTCACTAAACACCTACATAAAAAAACCTATAGGTCAGCTTTTAACATATATAAGTTTAACATGTAGTGAATTTGCTTCAAACTCAAGAAATTTATTCATTGTTTAATTCCCTTAACCCAACGTACCAGGTCTTTCAGAGACAACTCACTGTTATTCATGTGCTGTGAGAGCATTATATGCTCCATTGACTTTTTAAACTATTTCTTTCATCGACTGGTTAATACACAGTGTGAGCGTGGCACATAGTGCTACGTTCACGCTGTGTATATCATAATGGTCTTCTGTAGAAGACCATTTTCCCCCAGGTGCTGTGATTGGCCGAAGTATGACATTTGTCTTACATCTTGTATTATGGTCTTCAGTTGAAGACCATTTTTACACCTCGCCTACCATACCATACTATTACTTACAATCTACACACTTGACTAATTTTGACGTCCCCTGTATTTCACACGTATTATCATACTAAGACCAGGACACAGTTTATATAACAGTTTATATCATCTTACTACTGATACACACTCTGTTAAGCATTATTATCACTACCATTCCATTTATACTGGTAAAGTTATTCTCTTAATATTACTACTTAATATAATTCTGAAACTAGCAGAACTACAACTTACTTGTGTATGTAAACATACTTGTAACCTATTTATTACTGTAGTTATGGACACCGGACTGTAATTCAACCCATTTTTGCATACATCCATATCATATCTTGATACTATTAGTGCTCATGAGTGTCTGTCTGTGTGTGCATATTTTTTTTTGTATCTGTAAATGTATACACGGATAGACACTCTTACATAGATTTAATTATTTACTTATATCGAGCCATTTATCTATGTTATACGACTGACTTTACACATATGACCTCATTACTTGACTTGACAGAGTTCCTTGACACTCTTGACATTCTTACTACTTACTGTTTGTTTGTCTGTGCATATCCTTTGTATCTGTAAATGTATAGACGAACAAACACCTCTTTCTATTATATTACGCTCATCTATTATTAGTACATAACACACAGACTCTACCGCTACTAAACCGAATTATCTTTCCATTATTTAAGCCGAACTTGAAAGACATACTACCGACCTCGTACTGTATCGCAAAACACTGCTTCATCCCGGTGTTATCGACACCTTGTATTTACTAACTTCAGGACACTGACCTACTTAAACTCCACTATCTTACCACTTAGCTACTCGTTAGAAATTATCTATACTCTATTGGTATACCTGGGAGGCAGGAGCATATGTATGCTTCTGGTTTACTCATACTCATTTATTTATATTATTCTTGGTATTTTTTCATAACTTTAGAGGTCAGTTTACTATCTTAATTACCTATGACTCTACTCAATTATCTTTGATTAATATTATTTTGTTGATGACCGCTTAGCCTTGACTATGGATTGTTTATTTTGTTTTTTGGGGGGCTTTGTCATTTGTTTCACTTGACCTATTTTTTCTTGCCCCAGGCTCTGGTGAGAGTCACTTTGGATTCTTGATTTGGTTTTTTTTTTTTTTTTTTTCTCATACGTATCTCCTAGTTTAACTTTAAGTGACAGCATGGTACCGGGCACAGGGTATTAGTTTTTCATTTTCCTTGGTTGGCTGAGGTTGCCAGTGGCCACTACAATCCTTTAAAAAAAAAAAAGTTGATTACCTGACATGTAAATCGGGCCAGCCTTCGGGCTGGCTATCGATAGGTAATGTTAATGGATTGTTAAATATTTCATACTCACATGAATATGCTCCTTCGCCACTACAACATTGATGTTCTCTCCATCAATGAGACCAAACTCCCACAGGGTTTTAACTTCAGCATCAGAGGCTACAAGTTCTTTCATGCCGCCCGTCATCCCTCCCTCGGCAATCCTTCCCATGGGGGTGGGGTTGCTTTTCTCGTCAAAACCTCTATCTCTGCTACTCTCATTGCCACTCCTTCCATCCCCAATTGCAATGAAAGCCTCACTATTCAAATTCACTCTCCCTCTTCCAACAGTCTTTTCCTTTTGACCACTGTCTACTGCCCTCCTACTGCTATTCTGGATACTTCTCTCTTACTCTCTAAACTCAACTCCCCTCTTCCTAGCCTTCTCCTTGGAGATCTTAACTCCAGACACATTTCCATGGGTGACACCAAGTCCAACAGGAACGGCAACCTGCTTGTTCGTGCCATCACTCCCTCTACCCACTCTATCCTTAATCCTTATGGTCACCCTACTTATCAACACCCCTCGGGTAGTACCTCTATCTTGGACTACGTCATTGCTAACTCCCATGCTACTCCTCTCTTTCAAAATGTCACTACTTGCCATGACCTTAATAGTGATCATTTTCCTATTCTTATCTCTACCAGCCCTCTATCTTTCCAGTCTGTGCCTGGCCCTCATTACACCAAGGATATCCCCCTCTTTTCTAAAACCGACTGGGTCAATTTCCGCTCTTATCTTTCTTCACTCCCCTATCCTTCTACTCTCCCCACTACAGCTGATGAGGTCGATCATCAGATTTCCATTCTCACTTCTAATATCCAATCTGCTATCTCTCAGTGTATCCCTACTTTTACCCCCCGTCCTCACCGCTCACCCCTTCCTCGCCACATTCTAGCCCTCATCCACGATAAACGTCGCCTTCGGCGACTTTACCAAAACCATCCTATTCCCCATGTCAAAACCCGCATCAATTCTCTAGGTCACAAAATTATAATAGCCATCAAACTCCACAAAAAAATCTGAATGGGAAGCTGCTTGTCATGCTCTCCATGACACCAAGGACCCTAAGAGTTTTGGAATAAATTCAAATCGCTTTCTGGCTCCCGTACTTCATCCACCATCCCACCCCTTAAAACCTCCCCACTGATCCCTCCTTTGTCTATAACATCCAAGCTAAAGTTGACCTTCTTAACGTTACCTTGTGTAACATCCAACAACTTCCCTTCATCCTACCTTTCTCGAACCTCAGCTTATTCTTGTTGACAATTTTGTCAATGACAACTCTCACCTTCTCAATCCTTCACCTACACCCACCGCTCCTTCTGGTTCCCCCCTAGATGCTCCCATCACCTTGACCGATGTCCTCCAAGCCCTTAAACGCACTCGCAACACTGCCCCGGGCCCTGACCGTATACACTACATCATTCTTAAAAACCTTGATATTCATTCCCTTACCCATCTTCTGATTCTCTACAATGTTTCTCTCTCTTTGGGTTACTTTTCCTCCAGCTGGAAGTCAGGGAAGGTTATTTACTTTCCCAAACCCGGCAAAGACCCCAGCAGCCCTCGTAACTATCGCCCCATCACCCTTCTTCCGACACTGGGCAAGATTTTTGAGAAGATACTTGCCAAGCGCATTTCCGACTACATGGAAAGCAACGACCTCTTCAACCCTTACCAGTTCGGTTTCCGTCCTAATAGATCCACTACTGACCCGCTTCTTCTTTTCACTGAAAGCATTTTCTCTTACATCAATCGCAACATTCCTTCTCTTGCTCTCTTCCTGGATGTAGAAAAGGCCTTTGATGCTGTTTGGCACAATGGTTTACGCTACAAACTTCTCTCTCCTGCTTTAGCTTTTCCCCTCGTATTACTCGCCTCCTCTCTTCTTTCCTCTCCAACAGACTTGCTTTTTCTGAGTTTTTGGCTACCGCTCCACTTCCTACACTCCCAATGCTGGTGTCCCCAAGGCTCTACTTTCAGCCCCATCCTTTTCAACATCTTCGTTAACGACGTGCCTGCCCCGCAGGGTAACATCCGACTCTCTCAGTTCGCTGATGATATTGCCATCTGGTCCCCGGTTTTTCGCCCCACCCAACGGGTCTCTACCGTTCAATCCTACCTCAACACAATCATCAATTGGTGCTCTACTTGGAGAATCAAAATCAACGCTTCAAAGACTGTCTCCCTTCCCATCTACAATCGTAGGATTGTTAAAGCCCAGAGGTTCCCTATGGTCCATATCCATGGTGTGCCTGTTCCACACTCCTTTAAAGCCACTTTCCTTGGGCTTACCTTCACCAGCAACTTTCGCCCTTACCCCTGGCTTACCCACATCAAGGCCACTCACTCCAAAGGCCGCCGTCGCCTTGCCCAACTGTGTAAGGTCTCTTCCTCAACTCTATCTTCTGCTAAATCTCTCCTCACTCTCTACAAATGTTTCGTACGCCCCATCTTTGAGTACGGCCTCCCAGCCATTTTCAATGCCCCTTCTGGTCACATTGCCAAACTCCAAGTCATCCAGAACAAGTCCCTTCGGCTGGCTCTGAGACTCCCCAGTACCGTCTCACGGACCTTCACTCCCGGGCTAACGTCCCCTTCTTAGAGACAGGCTCAATCATCGCATGGACACTCATCTCAGTGACGATAATCAACGCAAACGACCCCACCTTTCTCAGCTGCTTAACTTTCACACCGGCCCCTCCTGCTTCCCTTCACCCCTGAACCTCTACCTCTTTCCCCCCCACCTGGTCATCCCTCCTGACTAGCCCTCCCCTCTCCTTTTTTTGTCTTCCCAGATTTACCTCTTATCAAGTTGTATACCGGTAAAAGGCCTGTTTACTGGCTTCCGGTTATACAACTTCCTACACAGTGCCATGACCTCGCCCATGCCAAAGACGTATTCTACTCCGGTAAAAAGCCTGTTTACTGGCCTCCGGTAGTATAGCTCAAGACCATCGCCCAAGACTAGCTCAAGTCCATCACGCCAACTTAGCCTTCCTATGACGCCGGATTTGCCTCTCACCTTGCCCATCCTTCCTCCGGTTCCTGCCTGCTCTTTGCCTTGTCTCCACGCCCTGATGTCATTCTTTGGTTCTTCTTTTGAGTTGTTTCTCTCATCTCTATGTTTGTTTGTCCGTATATACTTTATCATCCTCGGTAGTGTTTAGCAGAACCCGGCAGTCACCTCTGGTGACTGATGGGAAAATGCAGGTAACTACCGTGTCTGTCCGTTAATGTTGTGTATTCAATTGTTGTTGTTGCATGAATATGCACATTCTTGGGACTTACAATAGACAAAAGACTTTCCTGGACCCCTCACATCAACAATATCATTAGCAAAGCGAAACAAAGACTTCACCTAATTAGAATCATCAAAGGAAAGGATTGGGGCATCTCGAATCACACAGCCTTATGTACCTACCAAACTTTCATACGTCCAATTCTCGAATACGGCTCCATAGCATTTATCAACACTGGAAGGACAAATCTACTAAAACTAAAAAATCTACTAAAGAACTACGAAAATGGCACCAAAAGCACCAGGAAAGGGAGCAAAGAAGGCTGCAAAGTCCAAGGCACCCCGTGCCCCCGGCGACAAGAAAAGGAGAAAGTCCAGGCGTGAATCGTACAGCATCTACATCTACAAAGTGATGAAGCAGGTTCACCCAGACACCGGTATCTCCAACAGGGCCATGTCCATCATGAACAGCTTTGTGAACGATATCTTCGAGAGAATCGCCGCCGAAGCCTCCCGCTTGGCTCACTATATATATATATATAATATATATGTATTATATATATATTATATATGTATTATATATATATTATATATATATTATATATGTATTATATATATATATTATATATGTATTATATATATATATTTTATATATGTATTATATATATATTTTATAAATATATATATATATTTATATATATATTTATATATATTTATATATTTACCAACGATATTGGTCCAAATAAGTAGTTCGCAACTTTTTATCGATTAATCAATGTATCGATTTTTAGGAAAACGGGTTAGGGTTAGTTTGTTACCTTGGAAGTGTTTCATATAGATTAAGACATGTTTATGGGGTAATGTGGAGGTGGTGATCTCGAAAATGAACTCCATTTTCGGAAATTATATCGAGGGTGGGGATGGGTGGGGTCAAATGTGAAAAAAAAGTTTTAACAAGTTTTATTCGAACAAGTTGTATATCATTGGATGTATTTTTGATACAATAAATTCAAAACAAGTTGTTTTATGGTTTTATTTTGCTCGTACAAAAT
>JAIGNY010001851.1:5000-7500 GCA_020152595.1 Chiridota heheva
GTACAGCTGTTTTTCAGGTAACCCCGCCCGCCCCCACCCCCGCTCTCCCTTTCAATAACCTAGTACCTCATTGCAGTATTCTCGATACCCATACCCTGGTACCTCGCCGTACCCATAACCTAGTACCCCATTACAGTATTCTCGGTATCTACAACCTAGTACCTTATTGCAGTATTATCGGTACCCATAGCCTAGTACCTCATTGCAATATTCGCGGTACCCATAACCTAGTACCTCATTACAGTATTCTTGGTATCCATAACCTAGTACCTTATTGCAGTATTCTCGGTACCCATAACCTAGTACCTCATTGTAGTATTCTCAGTACCTATAACCCGGTAACTCATTGCAGTATTCTTGGTACCCATAACCTAGTACCTCATTGCAGTATTCTCGGTACCCATAACCTACAATCTTGGACAAAACTGTTGGGACACTTACCGGACAGTTCGCATGTTATTTGGAGTTTTCATGTACAGCTGTTTTCGTAGCCGCCCACCCACCCCGCTCCTTTCAATAACCTAGCACCTCATTGCTAGTATTCTTGATACCCATACCCTGGTACCTCGCCGTACCCATAACCTAGTACCCCATTACAGTATTCTCGGTATCTATAACCTAGTACCTCAATGCAGTATTCTCGGTACCCATAACCTAGTACCTCATTGCAGTATTCTCGGTACCCATAACCTAGTACCTCAATGCAGTATTCTCGGTACCCATAACCTAGTACCTCATTGCAGTATTCTTGGTACCCATAACCTAGTACCTCATTGCAGTATTCTCAGTACCTATAACCTGGTAACTCAATGCAGTATTCGCGTTCATCTGTTCATACGATAGTTTGCATTCAGATTACTCTTGCAATGGAAAGTAAACAGCTGGATTTTTGATTCATTGAACAGCAATCTTTTCGCCATTACACGATTTGTACCATATGCAATGCGAGATGGTGCTATTGATATAGATATTTTTGTTGAGCTTTACTATCATTGCAAAACATACACGTATTTAAAGACATGATATAATAAGATGATAAGATTGACGAATTAAATGAGGATTTGTGCATAATGAATACCGTGCTTTGCGATGTAATATACTGTTTTCGGCAATTCAATTGGTGTTCAAAGTCTACACCAACAACAATACCAATGTGCCGAACATTGAGAACGATGCTACGCTATCAGTCCAGGAGCATGCCTTTTAAATGAGAACCTAAATGCTCCAAAATACGAACATATTGCTACAAGGAAGCCGCCATTTTGTGATATTTCCCATGATCCTTTGCTATCCTAACGTTGAAGGCTTATGCAAGGTTACATATTTCAAATTTGAAATATGTCTGGGAAAAATGTATTTGCTAGGTAAAACTTAAAATACCCTGGCTAAATATTTTCCGCTCCCGTTTTATATGTTAACCACGCCGGTTTCGAAATATTAGAGCCTAGAGTTAGTAAGGAACTTATCAATAATGACTTTGACATTGTGAACAGAATTTGAGCTAAACACTCACTCAGGCAAACCATTTCACTCATTAACAACCCTTTGCGAAAAGCAAAAACGCCGAATATCAATCCGTGATAACTTCAAACTATTACAACGTGTCACATGAGGATTAGCTGAAACATGCAAGAAGTCAAAACATCACTACCAGACAGTCCGCAACAGGTCCTAAAATAAGATTCCAAAAGGTTCTTTAAATTAGGAACTTTTTTTGACATGGACATCACCATTTTGAAAAATCAATGAAAAATCAAGAAGAAAGCTAAGCTTTTAGGCGCGAAACAGTCATTTAAACAATTCAAATATTTGTAACAGTATAATTTAGTCCTTGAGATGGCAGATTCTAAGAAATAAAATTACACACCGCAAAATCTTACAATCTTTTTGACAAAATGGTCTCTAAGTTAATCTTTCTGTACATGATTTTTGCAAAATATGGACAAAACTGTTGCTGAACATCTATTAGCGCAGGTATGTTACAGGTTCCTTAAAATAGGATATCACTCGGACTGCCAGATAGGAATTTAAAAACCTGAATCATATCATCATGTAC
The DNA here is from genome assembly GCA_020152595.1 of Chiridota heheva. NCBI lineage: Eukaryota > Metazoa > Echinodermata > Holothuroidea > Apodida > Chiridotidae > Chiridota > Chiridota heheva. The sequence continues at coordinate 7,057 of JAIGNY010001851.1, forward strand.
TTTTCTCAAATCAAGTGTGGTCAGACCAAGTATTTGCAACCTAGATTCATAAGAAAGATTCCTCTCTTAAGGAATGAGTCTAGTGACTCTTCTCTGAGTCTTGTTCCAAAATGAACATTTTCTTCTCGGGACTCGAAGCATAAACACTGTAGGTGAATTATAATTAACTGCCTAAACAAATGAAGAACAAGCTCTCTACCAAGAAAGTAAGTTTCTTCAAATCAAACCAAGCATCCTATTTGCCCTTGTAGCTGCTAAAGCATACAGTTAAGAAGGCTTCAGATTATTGACAAAACCAGGATCCCCAGTTTTCTTCGCAACACAGCCAAGACTTGAAGCATTCGTGCAGAAATCAAACCCACAATTGCTTTGACCAAAATGAAAAACTTTGCATTTATTAACATTGAAGACATCTGACATGCTTGGGATCAAACAATTTACTTA
>JAIGNY010001851.1:17500-20989 GCA_020152595.1 Chiridota heheva
TAATGTGGTTGAGGTATGAGTTGTGAGCGACACAGTAAACAATATTGCCATAGTCAAGCTTGGCACGAATGGTGAGCCTGAAAATTTTGAGGAGAGCATATGGTTCGCTCCCAAGTGGTGTTGGAGAGCAGTCGGAGGATGTTGAGGGAGCTATTGCATTTAAGTTTCAGGTTGGTGATGTGTGGCTTGTAGGTGAGCTTGGGGTCTAGAGTTAGACCAAGGAACTTTGTGTTTTCAACTTTGGGGATGCGATTCCCATTGGAGCACAAAGTTCGGGTTGGGGTGGAGGTTGTTGAAATGACAAAAGTGCATGCAGACTGTCTTGTCTTTGGAGAATCTAAACCGTTATTGTTGCTCCAGACTTGCAGCTGATTGAGGCTGGTTTGGAGCCTATTTTCAACAATAGGAAAGCTAGGGGAGGAGTAGAAGATGGTGAAGTCATCCACGTAGAGGGTACGTTTGATGCTGGGGCCAAGGTCATTCCCGATGTCATTAATGCTCAGGTTGAAGAGAGTGGGAGAGGATGCTGCCTTGGGGACGCCCTCTTCTTGGGGGTACGGCTTGGAGAGGGTGTGGCCAATACGAACTTGGAACTGCCTGGGTGAGAGGAAGTTTTGAATAAAGATGGGAAGGTGGCCTCTGGAGGCCAATGGTGTGGGAAGTTTCCGGTAATGCCGTATTTCCAAGTAGTGTCGAAAGCTTTCTCGAGGTCAAAAAAATATGGCAATGAGGTGTTCCTTTTTGCAAAGGATTCCCGGATAGCGGTGTCGAGCGTAATTAACTGGTCTAGGTATTGCGACGTTTTCGGAAGCCGCTTTGGTGAGGAGACAGGATTATGTTGGTCTCGAGGAACCAGTTTAGTCTCTGATTAATGATCTTTTCCATAATTTACAGAGACAGCAAGTAAGGGCGATGGGTCAGTAGCTGGTGGGGTCAGTGCTATCCTTCCCTGTTTAAGGACAGGGATGACAATAGCTGTCCTCCAGATAGGGGAAAGGAGTGTGAGGACCAAATGTGGTTGAAGATGGTGAGTAGGGTAGTGGTGGCTTTGATGGGAGGTGTTTCAGAAACTGATAGGGGATGTTATCTGGGCCCTTGGAGGTGCAGCCAGCGTCGCTGATGGCAGTTTAATTCAGAAAGGGTGGAGAGGGGTGTTGTAGCTTTCGGGTTGTCAGAGGGAAAAGTGATTCTCGGGCTTCATCGCAAGCTTTTTTGATTTTGAAAGCATTGGAGTAGTTGGTCGAGGCCGAGATGTTGTTACTTAACATTTGTTCCCACATAAAAAATATTCTGGTAATAGTCACTTAATGGGAACATGTTTATGTCAAGTCAAGCAATACATATACATCGAGTAAAATTAGATCCTTCTTGTAAATTATATACTGATTGACTAGATTTAAATGCGATCGTACGATCGAGAGAGAGAGAGAGTTGAACACACAATTACAATGACAAGGTCGTCGCCTGCGTATTCGGTTATGATAGTAACAATGCTATCACGAAACGCTTAATACTACCCAGACGAGAACACAGGTACGACGTACGGACAGACATAACATCGACAACCAAGTCAATGTCCACGGCCTTTGATAACCAGTTGTGGTGCACTGGCGTGTCTACCCAACCCATGCTTGAACCTAGGGCCTCGTGGTCTGTAGACAGGTATGATAACCGCTACACCACAGTAGGTAGATCGAGTAAGATGGTTTAACAAATGTAAACACAAATCCAACAGTTTTTGGTCTAAACTAAACGACAATATCTTGATGAAAAATACAAGAGTTTTGAGGAATGTAATGGATGTAATGTTAATAGTATGATTTCAGTCATCTTATTCAAATAAGATTTGAATCTCTTAAACTGATTCTAATATGAATTTTAAATATTGTGTTTGTTTCCTTTTGTACCTTTTCATGCAACATAAACACGCCTGGCCACTACACATTTATATTCATTTCATTTCATTTCATTTCATTTCATTTTCATTTTCATTTCATTTATTTGTTTTTCTGACAAATTACATATAATTACAGAATACTTTTATTTGCAATTATATTATAAAGTGAACAAAAATATATGCAGAGAATATATATGGTTGCAAGAAAGTGTTGTATAAAAACTCTAATGAGCTTAACTGAGTACAACACTCCCAAAATACAAAACAAAAAAGATAACAAATTGGTAGTACAAAACTACTAATATTCAAATGAATATCTGGATAACGGATCAGATATCTGGTATCAAAACAACAGTTTTAGCTTTTGCGATACGTCTCTGTGACTAAAGTAAGAGGATAATGGGACAAGCGGAAGTTGAGAAAAAACTGCAATGATTCATCGGACTGTTGAAGAGGTATTGAATGTTGAAGTTATCACAATGTGGTATGGTAATGAATGGATACAAACATTTACCGTCAGACCGTAGAAGAGTGGTGTAACACTTTGTTTTAATTGCAAATTACTTTACATTTGTTACTACATAAAAATATCCTGCTAGCAATCACTTCAGTGGAATATGCTTTAATTCTCTCCTGACATATCGAAGTGTTGTTGGTCGCAAACGAAAATATTGCAATTAAAAGTACAAAGAGTTTTGAGGAATGTAAGGATGCAGTGATGAAATAGTATGATTTAAAAAAAACTTTAGGCCTGTAAAACTTATTTAACTTAAATATCTCCTGAATGGAATATTTCTATTTAAATAAATATTTGGATAACAGATCCGATATCTTGTATCAATAACAAGAATTTCAGTTTCCGGGTTACAGCTGACTAAAAATGATCAATGTCGGTAATGTATGAGTAGGGGTGGGGGTGTGCTGTGGGTGTGGGGAAGCAAAAAGTGCAATTCTTCAGATTAAGTTATTGCTCTTTGGCTAATGAGCCCCCAAGAAACATTCAAATGTTTCATATGGAAATAGCAGAAACGTGTATCTACACCTGCTTCGCTTAAGCAAATCGTCTATCTGAACCAAAAACAGAAATGTTCAACAATCTGAAAGACCTTCCTCGGCAACCTCCCACCTTCCCTATCCCTTATTGAGAGTAAGTTTTTTTTGGTGTTACAATTCGAGCTCCAGTTACTGTTCGAATTCGAGTTACTGAGTTACTTTCCTAATTTGAATTATATTAATCTGTTATTATTATATTTATTATAATTAATATTATTTCTATTAGTATTATTATTATTATTATTATTAATATTATTATTATTATTATTATTATAATTCTTCTTCTTCTTATCATTATTATTGTTATTGTTCTTATTTTTATCTTTTTATTATTATAATTATGATTATTATTAATTATTGTCATTTATTAATGTTATTATTATTATTATCATTATTATTATTATTATTATTGTTATTGTTATTATAATTATTATTATTATTATTATTATTATTATTAATATTATTATTATTATTATTATTATTATAATTATTATTGTATTATAATTCTTCTTCTTCTTATCATTATTATCATTATTATT
>JAIGNY010001852.1:0-22503 GCA_020152595.1 Chiridota heheva
AGATAATCATATTTCTGAGCTGTCTGGGGCACCTCTAATCCTGCAGATACCAGGGCTTGATGAGAATAATGTGTCTTCAGTCTCTTTCTTAAGATATCTGGATATCCCCTGAAGAAAGAAGACAAAGAAATCTTATCTTGAATCTTAAGAAAGTTGTTAGGCATTTTTATGAGAATTTATTTATTTATTATATCAAAGAGAAATACGAGTACAACACTCAATATTTCATTTCATTTATTTGTTTTTATCACAATATACTTCATTTTACATACGAAAAACAAGAGCCCAAGGGCACTATGGTTCCTTGCTACAGAATGAAATTTTGGGGCAGATGGAGGTCATCCGAACTCCAGAACCAGGCATGCTATTTAAGTGGGAAATGGCTCATTCTTTTGCAGCTCATCAAGGTCTATCACATACCAAAAATTATTAACTTGTTATTATAGCCATTTTTTCTCCCAAAATAAGCATAATTTTACAGATTTGACTATTGACCTTTTTGACCTCGAGTCAAATGTAACGTGACACTCTGATTCCAAAACAAAAAGGCAAGTCCGCATAACCATCCTAACTAGACTTAAGAAATTTTGACCTCCGATAACTCCGCACATGAAGGTCGATAGGAATCAACCAATTGCCTTTTTTGATCGGAAGGTACTTTTGAACCAAAAATGGGATCAAAATTATCAAAATACCAAAAAAAAAAAAATGTTAACATTAGAGGTCACCAGAGGTCAAAGTCAATATGAAGCGGAATGGCAAGACAATTACACTGGTGCAGCTCCCACTCCCAACTGACATCCTCTTCAGTTAACAACCCTAATTCTATGATTGGCCAATTGTTAATATGCAAATGAGCAAAACTTGTGATACTCTTCACTTAACCACCACTGGCCAATTTTTAAAATGCAAAAGAGTAAAACTTGTGGATAACGTGATTGGTGTTCTAACAGTCTTGGTTTTAAAGAAGGTGCAGTGTAATTGGTTAATTCAGGAATGTGTTCATTACACATATCTTTGGTTGATTAAATAGTGTATCTCCATGGTTAGTATTTGCCTCATAAGTGACCTTCTACATTTTATTGCATGGAGAAAATGTCTGTAGACACATGGAGGTAGACAACACACAGTAAATTCCCTTTCTAAGCTAAACAAATACATGTGGCAAAGAAAACAAAACAGGTCAGCAACATGGACCAATGACTTTCTGTTAACATCTTTATGACTTGTTTTTTTAATGCAACAGGTGAGGTGAATTATATATTTCTCAGGTGTCTGTTTTTTTTACATAAAAGATGATAAGCAGCCATCCAAACTGAAACAGCTTTTAGGCTCATTGGTCTTCATACTTTGTGCATTTAGTATTGAACCCTGAATTGTAGTATGTCAGTGGCATTCAAGATTTAATCACACTTCAGGAATTTGTATTTTTACTATATCACACTGATGGGGTCTGCTAGACAGAAATTCTATTCTTAAGAATATATATAAACCAATAATACAATCCACTGGAATGCATCATTCATATCACCTCACAAAAGATATCCATAACACTTTAAATGTAACTTCACAATGAGACAGAGCGAGGTCAATGTTATAAAAGTGTATTATGTAATAGCAAAATAGAATGATAGTTCCTGGCCTTGCTGATGTGAAAGCACACTAGTCTTTCAACAGCTCTTAGGGTATCATGGCATGGACTAAGATTTATACCATTCCATGTATTCTTATCAAAAACTGTGTTTAATGAAAAACAAGCAAACTTAATTCAAGTAAATCATAAAAATAAATTATATCATTTGTTTTTCCAAATCAATAACTATTTGGCGTCAAGTTTATTTTCATTATTTTATTATTGTTTTTGACCCTGACCTTGACCTTCAATCACATGACCGTTTTGTTAAAAAATATTCCCCTACTCTATACACAACTTGTCTCAAATATCAAATGTACAGAATCTTGGCACTAAGAGTTATTATCATTGTCAAATTCAAGTCCAATGTCCATAGTCCAAGTCCAAATTCAATATTATGCACTTTGACAAAAAAATTGTTTTTGACCCTGACCTTGACCTTCAATCACATGGCCGTTTTGTATGAAAATATTCCCCTACTCCATACACAACTTGTCCCAAAATATCAAATGTACAGAATCTTGGCACTAAGAGTTATTGTCACTAAAAGTTTTTTCCATGCACTTTGACAAAAAATTGTTTTTGACCCTGACCTTGAATCACATGGCCGTATTGTATGAAAATATTCCCCTACTTCATACACAACTTGTCCCAAAATATCAAATGTACAGAATCTTGGCACTAAGAGTTATTGTCACTAAAAGTTTTTCCATTTTTGGCCGATATCTGACCCCAGGTAACCCCTATGGGCACCAAAAACAATAGGGCACATCTTCACAATATGGCGGACCTACCTACCAAATGTGACTCCATACCGATTTTCCTATCTTGAGTTAGAGCGTACCTAAGCAAGTGTCACAGACACACACACACACGCCAAGTTGAATACATAGGTTCCTTTGCTAACGCAAGTAACCAAAAAGTAGGTTACAATTTTTGCCACTCAAAGCACTGAAACCAATTGCCACCATTTATCTTCTCCGGCTGCCAGATAAATCCGCGCATATCAACTTGGGCTTGACTGGGCCAGGATGGGAAGGGATGAATTAACACCACGTTTTCATGCTTCTCTTCTCGAATAGCAAACAAAGAACCAGGCAGGGTGTGACTGTCCTACCATCGGGACCAACAGCTTAACGTCCCCTCCTTAGGACGGCGAGTGCCATTTAACCCCTGCCACTTCTCTCAACAGCTGAATGGGGGAGCAGGAGCTGCAAACGACGTACTTTCGCTTTGATAATGATGATGATAATGATGATGATATGATAATCATAATCATCATAATAATAATTAACAAAGGAAAGGGGCACAAATTTACAGCGTTTCTAGAAGAAAATTTCTGCTTCATGAAAGATATTCATCAACATTTCCTTTTTATTAAAAAACAATAAAAACCTGCTTTCCACAATGTTGAAGACTATTTTACTCAGAATTGATACTCGGAATTGATACTCGGAATTGATACTCGGAATTGATACTCGGAATTGATACTCGGAATTGATTCTCGGAATTGATACTCGGAATTGATACTCGGAATTGATACTCGGAATTGATACTCGGAATTGATACTCGGAATTGATACTCGGAATTGATACTCAGAATTGGTACTCAGAATTGATACTTAAAATTGATACTCAGAATTGATACTCTTTTACATTGTCAACTTTCTGTGTCACTACACCTTTAAAGGTTTATTCCATTAATTTTCATTTACATGTACATGATAGAGAGAGGGCTATGAAAGAAACATATTAGTGTAAAAAATACGTTGATACCTTGTTCTGTTTAGGAATTATTGCATTTCAAAGAATAGCATTTATAAAGTTAAATAAGATATGGAACTCAAAAGCACTCTCAACATATACAAATATACAACTGTTTAACTCTCTCGTTAAGTCTGTACTCTTGTATGGTTGCGAGACATGGAGAGTTAATGTAGCAGATGATAAAAAACTGGATACATACATTTATGTTCAAATGCTACAGGAGAATTTTGAAGATCAGATGGCCATATGTGATATCTAACGATGAAATACTAAGAATCACTAAACATGACCAAATCAGAAGTAAAAAGAAGAAGATGGAGGTGGATTGGTCATGTGATGCGTGTGAGCACTATTAAGGACTGTGTGACAGCTATGACGTGGAAACCAGAGGGAAGAAGGAAAGCTGGTTGTCCTAGAACGACCTGGAGAAGGACAGTCGAGAAGGAGAGGAAAGTGATGGGATGGAGCCCGTGGACAGAAGCAGCCAGACCCTTAGCTTTGCTGTTTTACAAGAGCGGCCCGCCCTGCCCCCCCCCCCCTGGGGGTTTGCCCTGCCCCCTGGGTCCACCCTGCCCCTTATGAGAAAAATAATTATTATTTTTTAACTTAATAATCTTAATGAACCTTATAAAAGAATACCTTACATGGATACAGAACATAGAATAATAGCATAGTAAGCAATTGTGCTGTTTGGCTCATGAATGGTCCTTATCAATCAGAATAGTTTTATTCTGAGGTATGACCATAGCTGATATCCCTGAACTTCTTCACCATGGGATTGAGCCTTAAGAGGGCCCCAGGACTCCATGCCAAAAAAATGCAGTGCTTCACACGTGCATTAATGTGCCCCTCAAAAAGTCCAGCACCTGCCCATTTTTAAATCAAGCTAGGGGTCTGGAAGCCAGGCAAGAAGCAAAAAACAGAGTCCAGTGGAGAGAGTGCACTGCACCCTTATGGGCCAGGAGGCCTAAAGAGACTACAGTAGGTAAGGTGAGGTATGGTGGTGAGTGCACTGCAGCCTTATGGGCCAGGAGGCATGAGGAGACTAGGTGAGATGAGGAGGCATTTCAAAGATTTCCCCAGTGTATTGAAAAGTGACCACTCTGTGAGGCTGAAGCAAGAATACGCTTTGCCCATCTGCTTATGAACTTTCACTCTAAATAAAGAAAAAAAAAATCTTTATTTAATAGAAGTACATCATGTATTATCTTGAATCTGCAATTATCACATCCAACTTGTTAAAGGACCACTAGACCGGAAAAGTGAGGGCGCCGCTTTGTAATTTCACAGAATATATAATCCACAACAGATCGATAAACTTCATGCCTTCATAGCCCACAGACAATGTAAAGGCAAAAGTCACTTGAATATTTAATTTAACCAGAAAATTAGATAATGAATATTCAATCTAACCAAATAATTACTATACCGTTGCATGCTGGATGAGCATTAGATTTTTGGGGACCCCTAAATTTATGCCCTCACTCTTCCATCTAGTGCTCCTTTTATACATGTACATTTCAAGGTCACTTTTTAAAACAGGGTAAAATCTTTGAAATGCAATAACTCAAACAGAGTTAAACAGAATAAGATATCAACGTGATTTCTACGCCAATTTGTTTCTTTAATAGTCCTCTAACTCTATCATATATGTGAATCAAATTAAAGAAAAGTAGTCATTTAAAAAAAAAAAAAGAAGCTATTTGACAAAAAAATTTCATGACCATACCTTGTGTCAAGATTTAATTTTGCAAGTGCTGCTTGTAATTCCTTTTGCGTCAATCTGTGGATTTCCCCGTTCTTCAATGATATCCCCTTATAAACCGGATGGCTGAAATCTTTCTTTACCTGAAAGGCAAGGACGGAAAAAATATTGGTTAAAGCAGAAATTTTTAATTTGTTTATGAATAAAGCTACAGTACTCATTGAATTATATCAAAGGTATACATGTGGAAATGAATAGGAAACATTAGTGAAATTGTTATGAAATCTATCGGACCAATATGCATAGCATAGCATAGCAAAGTTTAACGTCCTGAAAGCCATCAGTGCTGGACAATATATCAAGACGGCCACGGCCTTTGATAACCAGTTGTGAAGTCACTGGTTGCAGACCCACCAAATTCGAACCCGAGACGTGCGGGTGAGACAACAAAGCACTAACCACTACACCACGGAGGTGGTTTAAATGGCAGTACCTCTGTCCAAACCTGGCTAAAAATAGGTTATTTTAGAGCTTTTGAAAAGTTACTGTAGGTTACTTGACAGGTCACAGAGTGTTGCTGGCACTGTTGAAGAAGATTACAAGTGATGTTCCACAGGCGGAGTTGGAATTAGTGATAAAAATTTCCCACGGTTCTGAATAAAGGTATCGAACATCTTCACACAAAAACTTGTGCCAGAATAATATTAATGTAGTGAATACACCTTTATATACTGCCCTCTTTTGCAATTTACTTTTCATCGCACAATTACATGGGGGACATTTTTAGAGCACATATTTAGCACATATACGGTTGCTTACTCAAGAAATCTAAAAATTAAAAAATCATGTCGGGTCGCCTTCTTTTCGCAATCTTCAAGAATGATATTGATGTTTCACTTGGCTCCAGGATTTGTTAATTCGCAGATGACTCTAAGCTCTACATGTAGTACAGGATTGTTGATGATGCTAGGGATTCTTCACTGAGCACTGCAAAGTGATCTGGAAAAGTTATTTTTTTGGTCCAGATATATGTCATTCAATGTCAATAAATGCAAAGTTATTCATTTCAGTTTGAGTAATTAGGGTATTGATTAATACTGTAGGACTGGTACAAATTTGGGTTCTGTTGATGAAGAAAGGGATCTTGGTATTGTAGTAACTAGCAATCTGAAGCCTTCTAAACAGTGTGCTTTAGCAGCTGCAAGGGCAAATAGGATGCTTGGTTTGATTGGAAGAAATTTTTGTTTTTTAGGTAGAGAGGTTGTTTGTTTGTTTGATGAGAGTTTAACGGCACCACAACAGCAAAGGTCAAATTGTGCCTGAGAGGTTAGATCATTCCAGAGGTAGGAAGGAGAGTAAAAGCAATTAATCAGGCCTCACCTTGAGTATGCTATACAGGCTTTAGTGAAAGCGCCTTGCTATGAATTTCTATTTGTAAAAAACTGAGCCACTTTTTTTAGAGCGGACACCATTTACTTCTATGTGAAAATTGATACACCTTCTTAAAATTTCTAAAACCGAACTTCACAAGATACCAACCCAGTTTAGTCTGAGAAAAAATTACCTCATTCATGACAGGTTACAAAGCCAAATTACTGAGGAAATGAGCCACACATAGTTTGCTACTTGGTTGTTCACATCTTCAGAAATGTAACTGGTAGCTAAATATCAGTGCATAATCTGTATGCTCTGTTGAGCGAGCATATACGCATAAATGCACGAGCATTCTTGGCTAAAGTCACACACAAATGCTCAAAGAAGGATGCAGGCATCACATCAGTGTGCTGGCGTTTCGATTCATTAATGGTCTTAATTGTTTTTGTTTTTTTATTCTTGTAGAGAGAAAGCTTTATGCTTTTACGGAAGACTTGATATTTTCTTCTTTGAGGAACACTATTACAGTAGAAAAGTCTTGTTTGTTTGTTTGTTTGATGAGGGCTTAACGGCACCACGACAACAAAGGTCAAATTGTGCCTGAGAGGTCAGATCATTCCAGAGGTAGGAAGGAAGGGAAACAGGGGGAGAATGAGAGAAATTCAAAAATAAAAGGTCAGAAAGCTGTGATTGAGAGGGGAGGTGCATGGGTGAAACAAAAACAAAGTAGAGGGGGTGGAAGAGGAGAATTAAATATGGTTGTAGAAGGAGGCATGATGAAGAAAGGAGATAATTTTATCTGGAGGATTTTTCTGGAAGGACTTAGCAATTGAGTTGTGGGGAGCGAGGGAAGCTCTGGGAAGGTTGTACAGGGGGCAAGCAAGGAGAACGTGATGGATTGTGAGGGTGCAATGGCAATTGTTGCAGAGGGGTTAAGGGAACCAATAAGGAGGTGGAAGTGAGTGAGATGGGTGTGACCAATTCTAAGACGGGTAATATGAATGTTGTCGATACGAGAGATTGTTGATGGTGGAATTGATCGGAATTGTGGGCTGGATGACATGGAGTTTGTTATCAATTTGGGAGTTCCACGAGGTTTGCCAGCGGTCACGAACAAGGGAAGCGATAAGCGGTTTGATGTCAAAGAGGGTTTTGAAAAAAGGGGCAGGGAGGAGGTTGAGGGCAAGCTTAGCGGCTGCATCAGCCCTGTCATTACCTGGGATGCCAACATGGCTGGGAATCCAGAAGAAAAGAATACTTTTCCTGCAGAGGGTGGGTGAAAGGAGTTTCCCGAGGAGGAGGTGGCATGTGAGGTTATCCCATTTAAGATTGAGTAAAGTAGTAAGAACAGCCTTTGAGTCGGAGAAAATGGCAAAGTGGCTGAGCGGAGAGTACTCAATAAAGTTGAGGACAAGGAGAATAGCCTTAGCCCCGGCTGAAAAGATGGATGAGTAGTCGGGAAGTCTGCTACTGAGGGTGATGTCTTGGATGACGGCAGCAGCAGCTGTCTTGTTGCCTTCCTTGGAGCCATCAGTATAGATGGAGGTGTAATTTGGTCTTTGATTTGGTTGTGGAGATTGATGAAGAGGTTAGGTGGGTTTGAGTTTTGTGATGAGTGGAGAGGCCCAGGTGGACAGAAGGGAGGGGGGGTGTCCCAAGGAGGAAAAGTGGGCCAGGAGAAGGTGCCGAGAGAGGCGAGGTTGATGCCGAGATGGATGAGGTCTGATTTAATGCGTAAGCTGAAGGGAGGGGATAGGGTTTTAGTCCTATCAAAGAGGGTGGAGAAATTGGGATACCTAATGAGGTTGTAAACAGGGTTCTGGGTGTTGGTGAGGACCCTAAAAGCATAGGAGAGGCTAAGCTTTCTACATCTAAGTAGAAAGGGAGGTTCGTTGGCTTCAACATGAAGGCAGATTACTGTTTAATCAATTTTTTAGATTAAATAAATAAGGTTTTGACATCAAACAATTTTGCAACAAGATTTGGTCGCAAAATTTTGTGGACACCAGTTGAAAGCCAAATTTAACTTTTTCTTTATTGTGTGACACACGATTTTCAATGTGGATGCTTTCATGCCCAAATCCACACAGGATTTGGTCACTACGTAATTTGGGCATGAAGATTCATGCTATACACTGGCAGGCTTGGAGTCACTTGAAAAGGATAGTGTCGTTCATTTTGGACCAGGTTCAGTAGAGAGCCACTAGACAATATTTCAGACATTAGAATACTCTCTTATGAATCTAGGTTGTGAATTCTTGGTTCGACTTTGCTTGACTTGATCCCCAGGACCCGGGGGGAGGGAGGGAGGGCACTTCATACTAATAGTGGTAGGGGTGTGCAGCCCACCAACTGAAAAACATACCCGCAGTATGACAGATTTTTTGGTAACTGCAGTATGAAATTATACAATTTTGACACCTGCAGTATGAATATTCAATGAAATTATTGTAAAAATGGACCAGCAGTACAAAATTAACGCAGTAAAACCTCATTTTTTGGGACCTGCACTACAAAAATGATGAGCAATTTTTTTTTTCTTTTTTCTAAGACACCTGCACAACGGAAATGGTACAAAAAAGGCACCTGCTCCGGCGACACATATTCATATACCTCACATATGGAAGTGCCCCCTCCTTCCATCCCGGGGAGTTGATAAGAGTACATGATTACATGGTTGGTTTGTTGATGTTTATTGGCACCACGACAGTCAGAGTCAAATGTGCTAAGAGGGTGTTAAAAACGAAGGTGCTTGAGTTAGGACAGAGAGGAAAGAGAGGTGGGATAGAGGGAAGGCGGGAGAGAAGGTGGGTAAGGGAAAGAACTTAAGGTAATAGAAGGAAGGTGAGGAAGGTGAGGCAGGAAAGGGAAGGAAAGGGAGGTTCAGATCAGGTGTAATAAATTGCTGTTGTGAAGAATGGTGATGAAGTTGGAAGTAGAATTGTTCTTGAAAAGATCGGAAAATGAGATGAAGGGGGAAGATCGGAAATTGAGATGAAGGGGGAGAGGTGTAATCTAGAGTTCAGGTATATGGGACAGGTTTAAGAGGATATGCTTGATCGAGAGATCGGTGTTGCATGTAGGGCACAGAGGAGCAGGGGAGCCATGGTGAGAGTGGGTAAGAAAGGTGTGGCTGAGGCGGATGCGGGTGATAACAAAGTCCTCCCTTCGGTTGCGAATGTGCAGGGGACATTGGTCCTGACTTTGGGTTTGATGATGTGAAGTTTGTTACTGGTCTCGAGATTCCAGGAGTCATGATAATATGATTCAGATTTCTAAAATCCTATCTTGTAGAGATGCTTTAAACTGTAATTTTTTTGCAGGTCTTTCCGCAATCTCAGGTCAACTTTTGACAATCGTCATGGATCATTTTTCGGTAATACAAAATAAATAGATCGATGCAATGATACTATACTGAGCCATTCACTTTACGTTTTGTGTGTGAGTTTAATCAAGAAAACTATGAAAAGTTGCGTTTTGTGTAAGAGTCTTCGCTGCTGACTTACCTTTCAAACAGCGTCTTGGTGGATGTATATAAATAGTTCAAAAGCTGTCGAACAAAGGAGCATGGGCGAAGTCAACACGCGTATAGCATTAAATCGAACACTGCGCGCACATGCGAATAATAACACTTTAGCATAGACAGTAAGCAGCCAAAACACACCTGAAGCATGTAAACATTGCGTGACAATAAAACAATAATTCAATAACACCTGAAAATCCTAAATATTTAAAATGGTCAATGTCTTGTTGTTTAAAGTTCTTAGTCTAAATTTTGGGGTTACAGTACGTTTATCAAGTATTAATATGCTGCCATCTCTTGTCCTACTTCGTCATGATTCATAAGATAAGCCTATTTTAGGTTTGTAATCAGAACATTAAAAAACAAAAATTTGGCCCACAGTATATTTAGACTTTTCTATATTAGACATTTATATGCATATATGAGGAATATCATTTGTCATAGGATTATCGTAGGCAGGATTATGGGGTGCAAGAGCCCCCGATTCCCAGAGCTGATTTCTAACAATTTTAACAAGGGGCTCACAAATAAAGGGCCAAAGTACAATATGACCGGTAAAATTTGCTTTATCTTAACAAACAATGATAACCTTCTTGCTCTATTTAAGATACGTTATACGCCATTTGAGAGCTTATTTTAAGCAGAATCTGGTGACGTAAACAGAAGAGTATTTATCGGAGATTCCTACCTAGGCCAGGCTATAGCTATGAAGCTCTTACAATTAGTTTGCAATCAATTGAATCATAAAATATTACGTCAGTCACAACAGGAATGAGTATCGTTGCCTTTGTGATATTTCATTTTGGTTATTTTACAAATTTCAAATTAAAGAAAATCACAGTGAATTGTCGCAGTGACGAGATCAGATAGGCCTAATAGAGTTTGTTGAAGGCCAAGTCACAGTTGCAGTGATGAGATCTGATAATGGAGTTATTACTCCTTCTGATGGAGGCTAAACTGTAAGTAGCAGTGACGAGATGAGATAATAAAGATATTTCCCTTCTTGTTGGAGGCTAATGCACTTGTCAATTGTGTGACTCACCTCTACACCCCCGGACAAGGTGAGTCATTGCAACAAAGTGGGTGGACAAAACATGTACATTGACGCACCCATCAGTCACTTAGGTGACTGACATTTCTTGTGCAAATGACTTACCCAAAATCACTCACCTCTGTACAAAGTCAATGGGTCTGAAGTAAATTGACTCACCCCTGAGTCACTCTGGTGACTGACAATTTGGTACAATAACGCACATGTGAGTCACTTTTTCATGTCAATGACTCACCTTTGACTGACATTGCCCGGGGTAGTAGGAGTGAGTCATACAACTGACAAGTGCATACGTGTAAGTCACAGTGAAGTGAGGAGATCTGATAATACTTATTCCCCTTCTGTTGGAGACTAAGTCGTAGACTCGCAGTGATGAGATCTGATAATAGAGTTATTCCCCCTTCTGTTGGAGGCTAGGTCGCAGTCGCAGTGTACATGTTATTATCAATATCACTTATGACTTCTTATTTACAATAATTAGCGGGTGCCATATGAACTTCAATAAAATATGCCTCTATTGTTAAATTAAAAAAGGACATATCAAGAAGATATACAATAAGAGTTTCAAGTAAATGTAAACAATTGTAATTTTAAGACTCCACTGCAACTGAGCCTCCAACGTCTGAGAGGGTGTTTAAAACATGCGTTGGATTCTGCAGTTATACTTTAATATACTTTAGAGATTCAAGACGCTAATGGAATCAAAATCATAATCTGTACTTTTGTCAGTTTTGAAAAGGGTTCTCATAATTTTCATGGTTGTTGTCAGAATGGTTTTCAATGTTAAGAGTGTATAACGTTAGTGCATTGTCTCACTCAGTACTGCAAGTATTGCCGAGCAACATACTAGGCTAGTTCCTAGGCCTACTGAGTGAGGTGTTTATCTCACTAGGCTTAGGCCTAGGCCCTTTATGATTGAGAGAGAGTATGCTCGTGTTTTAGAGCCTTGTGTTAATTGTTAACTAACGTTACAGTACTCACACTCACAGCATTGCATCTTTTCTTAGGCGGACTTCCCTCACTTGCTCCTGGCGATCTTGCTTGCTTATCGCTACTTTCCTGCGTTTTACTCTTTTCTGAAGTCATGTTATTGTCATCTTTCCCAAATGGTTTGAAATAAAATACCAATGCTACAATGGCTGAGAACACGCCAAGAATCAGAGCGGCTAGATATTCATGCATTTAGGCTAGTATCAAATATTTGCTGTCGGTCTGTCGCCGGTTGTGTTTTGAAGATTTTGCGGGATCGGGATTTCCCTTTGCCCTTTGGCCCGTGACATTTGACCCATATTATTTTTTGCTGAACTGTTACCTGTTATCTCGCAAACTTGGACGATTGATTCAAATCAAGCAAAACTTCAGTGGCGGCGGATCCGGAAGGGTGAGACTCAGACTCACTTCCCTCAGAGGGGTAGTTTAAGTCTTGTTTATCGCAAAAAAGTTTTGCTCTAGAAGGTCTAAAATAGAAGCACTTTTTAGCATAATCTTAACCACTGGAACTTGCCAGCTGCGCTAATATCGCAGAGCCCCTAAGACCGCACGCATTGTGCAAATACCTGAAGGAATCGTGTGTGCATATTGGCGGTCGGCAGGGTCGTCGAAAGGAGTCGCGGGAGCCAGGAAAACCCTTGGCCCGGAGAATCCGGGCACCCATATAACTTGTACGATCTCTTATGACCAGGTCCTCAAGAATACCGTGCCGGTGGGCAACCCCCCCCCCCCCTCCTCTCCTCCTCCCCATCCTATGTCGGCAGCTCTGGCGGTCGGGTCCCATAAATGGAAATGTTTATAAAAAAAAAACATATGCATGGGAATTATATTGAAAAGCAAAATGTATTCATCATGTTTATAAAAATTAAAAATGATTCTAAATTTTGAAAGTTTTCTGAAAAAGTGGGAGAGGGGGTCCAGACTCCCCCATTACCTCGTACAGCGATGTCGGAACCACGTGCGACTTTCCCCTCGCCGTGGAGTGAGGGAATAAAGGGGGAAGAAAGTGGCGGACGGGGCAGGACGTCCCTTTTTTAAGTTGAGGGCGGTCCGGGGCAAGAGGAGCCCTTTTGCAAGTTACATGAAATTATTCTAGGTCATTATTGAGCACGAGAACAAATAGAAATCCACTTACTCACAAATCTTACATAGTATATACTGAATGTACCATACATTTAGTATTTATTTAACACAATTAAAGCATGTCATTTACCAGGGGACCTGCCATTGAGGGCCGTGATGGAATGGAGCAAGGTCCCTAATAATTTTCAAAAGCTATTGGCCTTTTGGGAAATTTTTGGGCCAACATTAGTCGTGGCTCCTTAATCTTCAACCGAAAGTTGGGGAGGGAATTAAAAGTGAGAGTGACAAATCACAAAACAATCACGCTAAGATGCAAAAAAAAATGACCACACATAAAGTATACATTTGTAAAAAGGTGGGAATAGGGCACGATCCCCCTGCTCCCCCTCCCTCCTCTCCCTCCCAAAACCGCCTATTCTCAAACAGTGTGTAGGAACCGGGGCCAGGGGGCACGTGCCCCCACGAAAACTAACAAAAGTGCCCTTTTTTTAAACTGATAAGTATCCCTCAATTACTAGCTGTCAAAAATTGCCCTCACTTGATTTTCAATTCCCTTTGCCCGAGTCCCTTCCGACAACCCTGACCCCGTGGCTATACGGCACTGACCCAGAGGAGTCTCTGTCCTACAACGTGTGGCTTGCGTACAGATCCCAGCCCAAGTGTTCACGATTTCAATTGATATTTCTAGCAGAACAAAAACTATGAAAAATGTACGACCATCGATTTAGAAAAAAACCTCTAGATCACAAGTAAAGTAAGACCCCTAGTATTTTATACTTTTGACCCCAGGAAAATTAAGTCTAGCTACTAGCTACGTCAATGAACATGTTAATAGCAAAAATAAAACGCTCAATGATTCCAATTATCTTGAAACCTACAAGCTTACAGATTCCATGCCCTTTATTAGATTATGTAGACCATTGCGCCAAACAGATTTTTTATTGCTTCAAATTCGATGTATCAATTTGATGCACTAGAACTCCTGCGCCCTTTACCCTGAGGCTGTTCCTTTAACTATCCACCTTCCCGGCAGCTGCTATTCCGTCAAATTTCTACCCTCCAGGCAGAGGCTGTTCCCTCAAGTGAGCACCCTCTCGGCAGCGGCTGTTTCATCAATTGTGCACCCTCCCGGCAGAGGCTGTTTCGTCAACTTTACACCCTTCCGACAGGCTGTTGTCTTAATTGTGCACCCTCCCAACTGAGGCTGTACTCTCAATTGTGCATCCTCCCCGTCTGAGGCTGTTCTTAACATTCCACCCTCCTTTTTTCTTTTCTTTTTTCAGTAAAAAATGTTGTCTTTTTTCATCATTTTCGTCGTGCAGCAACCAAAAAAATTCAGTTTTACTCTGTTAATTTTGTACTGCTGGTCAATTTATTATTAAACTTGACTTCTTTCATACTGCGGGTATCAAAATTGTATAATTTCATGCTGCATTACCAACAAATGTGTCATACTGCGGGTATGTTTTCGGTTGGGCTACCTACACACCCCTATTACTTTTAGTATGAAGTACCCCCACCCCGGGAAACTGAATTCAACAGGAAACTATCTGTGAACTTCAAAATCACGGGGCTTAGAAAAAAAGTCGGAATGGTGTTTTTTTTTATATTAAATGACCGACCTTTTCTTCATCCGCATTATTGCCTTACCAATTTTCACTACAAAAACCAGTGCAATTCCGTTCATGTCAAGAATCGTTAGACCGTATCCGATTCTATGGAAACCCACACTTCAATTTCTAAAATTGGGGTAACATGCTTTCTGGCTAATCCATCCCTGTCATCTATTGTGTTTTTCGTCCTCCGTCAACAATCAAGCTCACAAAACACTCATGGAAAATAATCGATTTCAAGGTGGCAATTCACATTGGAGCTAATGTGTGTTTTTTCTATCTTTTGACTTGCTCCATCAAATGGTGAATGTCCAACTGTCACATTTCCAAAAATTGAAGTCACAAAATTTGCACAACATAAATTATGTTGGATTGTGTTGGTAATCCGTGATAATTGGTCTTAGGAGTCCAGTTGTCTACCCGCCATCTTGAGAAAAAAAGACAAAATTTCCGAATACCGAATTTTAAGTAAGGCCTATTTATCTATTTTCACTGTTCCTGAAGTTTTCCCTCAAAATATCTTACTTTTTCCTCAAAATTTGCAATGTTTTCCTTAAATTATCGGACTTTTTCTTCAAAATTTTCTTCAACTTTTGGGAATTTTTCTGATAGTCTGAAATTTCCTTTAATTTTTGGGAAATGTTCCTCAATTTTTACAAAATGTTCTTCAATTTTCGGGATATTTCAGTGCATTTTCTGGAAGTTTTCCTGAAACTGCCTTAATTTTGTTTTATTTTTAAGGCAGGTTAGCTTGGATTCGGATGTTTTTGTTTTTTTATGGTTTCCTCTTTAAAAATGAAAAGTGTCTTTTAATTACTGTCCCAATTGTGGGGGACTGACAACTTTTGTCAGTCCCATGAACGGAAGGAATGTGTTCCCATTGGAAAAGTGCTGCTTTCTGAAAATGAAGTGCCCCTTTTACTTTACTTTGCTGTTTTGAACTTCACTTATTCTATCTACAGATTGGGATGGAGGACATATGACTTGAAGGTGCCCCCACACCCACTTTTCGAAAGCCTCCTACACCCTGGTATCTACTTTAAGTCTCATTATACATGTATAAGTGTTCTATATGTAGTAACACCCATAGACGTAGGAACATGGGGCACATCCCCAATGTTGCAGTGACCTACATGGTTCCCCCAACTGAGTCTTGTGTTACCATTGAACTAGTGTTGTAGCATATCTCCCCCTCCCTCTCTTTATCCCCATCCTTCCAATGAAGGACATGTTCCTATACGCCTTTAGTAATACCGTCTCGTATCATAAGGTTTGTCTTTATGGTAATACGCAACTTCGCACTCACAGTCACCGAGAGGCAAATCCGGTACGGAAGTTTTGACCACGTGATAGTTTACACAATAAACATGCAGAAGAGATTAATAGGCCCAGTGCGCTGGTTTTCTACCAGATTTGTGTGATTTATCTACTTAAATGTTGCGATTTCTTTTGTTGCAGGTATCAAAAGGAATTTGCACGCACTTCAGACACTTGTTGTCGTTATTGTCTGATTGTTATCTGTGAACAAATCGGAGTTAAAAGTTGCTGAGGTTACCATTGCGTATACCATGGAGCTCTTAACCGAACGCATGCTTATACCATGGAGTTCTTTTTTAAGTCCATGCTTATACCAAATACAGTCGCCTGAGGGCAATCCAAATCTGGCGCATTCGCATAAAATGAATAAGTACGATTTTGTTCATACGAAAAAAGTAAATAAATTAGAAGCACACTTGACAACATTACACTTTAACAAATATTAGCAGATTAGTTAAAGTTTGGGATTTTCTGTAATTTTCTTTCTTAGCTAGTATTGCCAATACACACTTAAGAGTATAATTCTAAATTTATGAACGAGTGGCTAGATATTGTACCAGATTTTCCTAAAAGTGTGAAGGCGACGTATCTGCATACCAATGTTATTTATCGCAATTGCTCTTCTCCTCCAGAGAGTAGGCTTGTTAATATTCTTATGCATGGGTAACGAAACTACATTAAACATCCCGTACAGTTGTACATAACAACGCAAAGAACTTCTAGAATTAATATCACTGAACCAGTTCTGTCTACCTATGTCACAAACTCGCTGCTTAAAATTTTCATAAAAATGTGAAGTAATCCCTTCTCCCTGTCCTTCCCAAACATACCAAACCCAGTTGCATACAAAATATTTGAACACAGTCGCCATGATTGCACTCCTTTGTTGGCCAATACTCTTTGTTCTACATAAGAATGTGTGTTCAATACTCTTTGTTCTACATAAGAATGTGTGTTCAATATTCTTTGTTCTACATAACAATGTGTGTTCAATACTCTTTGTTCTTTATAACAATGTGTCTGATATATCTTGTCTTTATCAAAAATAAGAAGTCTTAACCAATACGTTATTTGCTTTAGTATTGTTTGACTGTTAAAGAAAAAGCGACCCAGCTCTCCTAGAGCTAGAATATTTATGGCATTTGGTGGTAAACCTAAAACATTTTTAATAAACGATTTGTAAACTCTTATTGTACTTTCATGGGGGGTGATACCCTATAACTCGGAACCTTGTGTGAAAATAGGCATTATCTTTTGATCAAAAATTTGAAAGATATTACTTACAGGTAAATCGATAGTTCTGGACAAAAAATTATTTAAAATGAACAAAGCAACTTTGATCTGTCTTGAACTTGGGGATTTGACCATACTCCTTCTGGCGTAAAATTTAATCCTAATTAATTATAGTTATTTACGGTCTCACTAATCTTTCCTTTGAAATAAAAACGTTTACTTCTTGCAATGTGTCTACCTTATTTCTAAAAACCATAACCTTCGTTTTATCTGACTTTACAGTCAAATCATTCTCTTCACAATAATCTTGGAAAACATTCAGTAAACTTTGTAAGGAATAAACATTTTCTGAAAGGATACCGAGGTCATTTGCATAAAGAAGACACGACGACAACGACTGAACACAATTACAATGACGGGGTCGTCGACTGCGTAGTTGGTTGTGATAGTAACAATGCTATCACAAAACGCTTAATACGACCCGGACGAGAACACAGGTACGATGTTCGGACAAACATAACATCGACAACCAAGTCAATGTCCACTGCCTTTGATAACCAGTTGTGGTGCACTGGCGTAAAAAAAAGAAGACAACATATAAGTGTTATTTTATAAGAATTCCGCAGGTGTTTGTGGACTTCATTATTATTGATATAAAGTACAAACAAGTACGGGGATAGATTACAACCTTGTCTTAAACCTCTCGCACAATTAAGTTGTGGGGTAAGACCAACTGTCCTTTGTCTTCACACATGACTAAATATTACCAGATTACTATACATTGATTTAAGTATCTCATAAAATTTATCCCTCATTCTCATTCTAGAATTTACATAAATTAGAAAGAAAGTAATTTAGAAAGAATTAAGTTATCTGGAAGTTTAAATATATTACTATTATAGATATATGATGATGGTAATTATACTGTACAATCTAAAACAGAAAGTTATGCAGAGCCATACCTATTATTTATCAATAATGTTTTTAAACTTTAAAAAGTTGGTCTCCAAAATTAGATGTGCTATGCCTTGAAATTGAAGTCAACGAAGGCCGTTATTGCAATATAACTTATGAACAGAGGTTTTGGCAAGTTTGTAATTGAAAGGCCAGTCGCGTCTTAGCATGCGAGGTAAATAAAATTAAATTACTGTGTTTTGAATGGTCGAAACACAATGGTACAGTGTGCACTTACATTGATAGGCCAATCAGTATCGTTTTGGAATAAATTGTACGCCGCCACATTTTAATCACGATGCCGGCCTTTAAACAAAGTTGGAGATGAATATCTTAATTTGTCCATTCCATTCTGAAATCCGCTGTAAATTCATTCCTAAATAAAAAAAATTGCCCCTTAAGTAGATCAAAATGTAATATTTTATTATCAGCTAGTTCTAAATACTTATTTTTGCAGTTATCACACTTTATTTTACACGCAATGGAAGCAAGACGTTTGTTTTTTTCTCTTTGATTAGTGTTTGAACCTCCATCATGTACCGTTTAATTTACCGTTTATGTTTGTGACAAAGACCAGATGGCCTAGAGCATTGAAATAAATTGTATTGTATTGTATTGTATTAATCTATCTAAACTTCCAAAAAACTTTCTTTCTTTCTAATTAATGTAAATTCTAGAAGCCTTCCTGCTAATTTTGATAACTTGCGCACCCAGCGTAGCATGCTTCAGGGGAGAGGGGAATGGTAATAATTCGAAAAGGACTCACAGTGTACCCAGAGTCGTGTAAGAAACAGATTTCCTGAAAACAATAAATAATTCCCAAAATTGAAAGAAAAATTTCTCCAAAACGAAAAAAATTGAAGAAAATTTTCCCAATTCAAAAAGAATTTATCCGAAAATCGAAGAATGATCTGGAAATCGAAGAAAATTGCCGATAATCATAGACTACTATCTGAAAAGGAAGGAAGGTTCCCGAAAATTAAAGAAATTTCCCGAAAATTAAAGAATTGTTCTTGTTGTTAGAACCAATGGTGATACAGATTTTAGTTCCAATACTATTAGTATCAGGAACCAGTACAGTTGTCTGTACAGTGTATGTATATATGTACCTTACCTATATTTTGACGACCAGCCACGGGATGCATAAACATTGGACATTTTTAAAAGTCAGAACCGAAAAGACGGTTTGGGAATTTTTGAATTCGTTTTAATGAATAATTCGGGGCTCCCATCCTAATCTATTAATTTCGAGCTAGTCCTGAAATTATACAGTTATAGTTTGTTCCAAATCTGTCTTTCTGACATCAATTAATCAATAACATTTATATAGCGCCAAAAACCAAAAATTTGCACTA
Source organism: Chiridota heheva (assembly GCA_020152595.1). NCBI lineage: Eukaryota > Metazoa > Echinodermata > Holothuroidea > Apodida > Chiridotidae > Chiridota > Chiridota heheva. Next base: position 19,598 of record JAIGNY010001852.1, read on the forward strand.
AGGCGCTTTGAAATACAGGCAGTCACCTCTGGTAAGCTTGTTTGAATAGGTAGGTCTTTTCTAACAATGGTGATACATGTAGCATTCTTGTTAAAGGATTGCAGTTCATTCTAAAGTTTTGGGCCATAGCAAGAAAAAGATCTGTTTGCGAATATAACATGATGAGTTCTGGGGACATGAAGTAAAGTAGAAGATGTTGAGGACCTGAGGTATCTGAGACTCTGTCGGACTGTAAGTAAATCTGAGATGTAGGTGAGAGCGAGGTTGTGGAGAGTTTTGAAGTTCATGATGAGGACTTTAAAATCGATGCGTATCAATGAAACACACACTTTGGAGATATGTAGATAGCGCCACTAAAATTACTTTCAAGATGAGTGGAACTGGGTGTTGGTTTATAGCCAAGACCCATAGTTTACTTGTTTCGAAGATAGTTTTTCTGAGCGTGAAAACTCCTCTCGCACCCTACAGATGAAACAGACAGTGTCAGGGAAATTTTGATTAGTTTGCAAAGTTGAAAAAAAATGCATCTTGGTAAGGAAACATCAGTTTGGCAAACTCTATCATTGAAAAAATGTTTATCCCCGCGGATGACTTTCTTTCCAGAAACTTCTTTGCCTGGTCACATCTGAGATCTTCCTGCACACAGGCCTGTAGAGAGGAGCCATTTCCCCGCAAGTCTTCTTCTTGCACTGCGTTTCGTGCTCAGGGAACAATGTCGACACTTCGAACAATTGCACATGTGGAGAGAGCAAATTTACAGCAAAATTTGGACAACAACTAGTCTAGTAGGCCTACCCGATAAAAAAAAAAGTTGACCCTGATTTTGTCACTGTCTCAAATAAAAAGAATGAAAAACGAGAGAAAGTTTTCGCTTTGTTATGAAATTCACCAGTTTTAAAAATGGACTAAACCAAATACGGGGATTTAATGCACGGTTTATGACAACGCAAATACTCCATAGAAATTTTAAAATTTATGTGAATGTGATTCTGTATAGTTGAACAATGATGAGCCACAGTCACTGATGAGACAAACAGAGCAGGGAGTTTATTTGACATAGCGTAATCGATGTGTGGTTTGATAGGATGAATTATTGTTTGGTAATTGGTATTTATTCTGCTAAATATTATTAATGCTATAGAAACGGGACAATATCAGCAGCTAATATAACATACAAATACTAAGATATATAGGCCCAAATATATTTGTTTTAAATAATTTGGGGGCACACGGGGAGGACACTATTGATTTGGGTGGGGTGGATTGGGGAACGTGCCTCGTACACCGCCCCCCCCCCCCCTCCCCCGTAGCGACGCTACTGCGCATATGTAACTTTAACACAAGGGATTACCATCTTTAGAAATATCTTAGAATACATTGCAATGAGCAGACTTGGCTCGAGGTATAATGCTTATCCACCTTGTTGCGGTACGATTGGTCGTGGGCTCGATACCCGCCGGTGTCAGATTTTGCCTCTCTGTTACTCTCAATGCTAGGTAAGCTCATCGTAAAAGCTTGAGCAAAGCTTCACCACATGGAGGTCTGACACGTTTCCAGTCGAAGAACCGATCGCGGCCTGGAGTCACAGTGTAGTCTTCACCTAATCCTAGCTAGTGTTTGAGTGTTGAGAAGGAAATCTCTGGTTGCGGCGCTCGTCACGCAGAATGGCCGTATATCATGAAACTGCCCTATGCAGTCAGGTGTTCAGTTCTTGTGTAAGGATCTGCCGCGTGCCACAGCTTTAGAATTCTTGCATTTTTTTTATTTAATAGTTTTCTTGGTCATCTGCACGGCAGTCAAGTCGTTTACATACATCCTTAGAATCTTGTAAAGATTTCCAGTTTTCATGCTCTTTTTTAAAATAAACTTTTAACAAAATTTCTTCTTAAATTTCATCAGATGAGAACATGTATGGAATACGCGTTTTTTGGATGGACTATGAAAATGAAATTGAAGCCAAACTATATAAATAGATCTATATCAGGATTGCGAAAATATTGTGATAAGGGCATGGGTAAAGTACACATACCGCAAATTAAATCTACAATCGTGGCCAAACGTAGTTGGAACAAATTCCCACTCCCCTCGATCAATGTTGAAAGTCGCATTTTACCATGTTTTTTTCTTTTCAAAGCGCACAACATTGAATAGAGAGGGGGCGGGGGAGGATTTTGTCCCAACACTTTTGGCCACGATTGTATATGGCCAGACACTTCGATATGCTTTATGGGCACTCCGAACACAGTGGGGTATCCAGCTAAGGCGGCTAACTTTGACATGTTTTAGGTACATGCAACTTGGTACGCGATAGTAACGGTTACAACATTTTGGGTCATAATTGAAGATTCGGTTCTATCGGTTCTAAAGAAAAAAAGTTTGAATGAATTTTAATGTTTTATTCTTTTTAATTTTGTATGTAGCAGAGTTAAACCTTGAGAAATGAAAAATAGGCTTAAAATAGCGACATCACAAGAGACTTTCACACAACTTTACCCTTTTCTCATCAGCTTAGAGAGACTGAACAGAAAGGCAGATGCGCGGAAGGGTGTGGGGTGGAGGTGGTGTCGGCAGACATCAGTTAATCGAGTCACTGGTCTGAACTTGGCAAAACCCAAGAAGTTCAATATTATGACTAAAAGAGGGTAACCATGGCCAGAAATGTTTTCTTCCGTTCGACATTTTACGACCAATGTTAAAACTTTGGTAGAATGACGGTTAATTAACAACAGGGTTTTTTACCACACTATCTGGGAGGGAAAGTGTGGGGCGTGCATCGGCTATAAAATAAATTATAGTTTTTGTTCTGTTCTTTAATTTCTTTCTGCTAAAGGAAATATATACCCACCTTACTAAACCTTATATATGAATAAATGAAAACACCTCAATAAGACTAGTTACAAGAAATA
>JAIGNY010001853.1:0-24577 GCA_020152595.1 Chiridota heheva
AAACGGCTGACTGAGTCTACTTGAATAAATCCGATCCTGATTTTTTTGACATTTTTGAAAAGCCTGGTCACCCCTATTGAACAAAACCGTCACGGAGGAAAATGGTTTTGAACCCATTGGATGCCACCCTCTCTCCCTTTTTGACGTTTTTAAGTCTCATTGACTTAGTGTGCACATAATTATTGCCTTACGGATACAGCTAATTACAGGTAGCTAATTACAATTAACATACATTTTCGCATATCAAACGAAAGGTCTACTAGTCCTCTGTCTCCCGAGCACATAAATTTTCGAAAAATGTGTTGTTATAAGGCGTGATTCAACCAAATTGCGCCCCACTTTACGTAAATCATTTCGAAATTCTCAGATTTTGTTCCTCTGCAAAAACGGCTGATTGAGTCTATTTGAATAGATCCGATCCCAAATTTTTGACATTTTTGAAAAGCCTGGTAACCCCTCTATTGAACAAAACCGTCACGGAGGAAAATGGTTTTGAACCCATTGGATGCCACCCTTCTCCCTTTTTGACGTTTTTAAGTCTCATTGACTTAGCGTGCACATAATTATTGCCTTACGGATACAGCTAATTAGAGGTAGCAAAACGGCTGACTGAGTCTACTTGAATAAATCCGATCCTGAATTTTTTGACATTTTTGAAAAGCCTGGTCACCCCCCTATTGAACAAAACCGTCACGGAGGAAAATGGTTTTGAACCCATTGGATGCCACCCCTCTTCCTTTTTGACGTTTTTTAAGTCTCATTGACTTAGTGTGCACATAATTATTGCCTTACGGATACAGCTAATTACAGGTAGCTAATTACAATTAACATACATTTTCGCATATCAAACGAAAGGTCTACTAGTCCTCTGTCTCCCGAGCACATAACATTTTCGAAAAATGTGTTGTTATAAGGCGTGATTCAACCAAATTGCGCCCCACTTTACGTAAATCATTTCGAAATTCTCAGATTTTGTTCCTCTGCAAAAACGGCTGATTGAGTCTATTTGAATAAATCCGATCCCAAATTTTTGACATTTTTGAAAAGCCTGGTAACCCCTCTATTGAACAAAACCGTCACGGAGGAAAATGGTTTTGAACCCATTGATGCCACCCTTCTCCCTTTTTGACGTTTTTAAGTCTCATTGACTTAGCGTGCACATAATTATTGCCTTACGGATACAGCTAATTAGAGGTAGCAAAACGGCTGACTGAGTCTACTTGAATAAATCCGATCCTGAATTTTTTGACATTTTTGAAAAGCCTGGTCACCCCTATTGAACAAAACCGTCACGGAGGAAAATGGTTTTGAACCCATTGGATGCCACCCTCTTCCTTTTTGACGTTTTTAAGTCTCATTGACTTAGTGTGCACATAATTATTGCCTTACGGATACAGCTAATTACAGGTAGCTAATTACAATTAACATACATTTTCGCATATCAAACGAAAGGTCTACTAGTCCTCTGTCTCCCGAGCACATACAATTTTCGAAAAATGTGTTGTTATAAGGCGTGATTCAACCAAATTGCGCCCCACTTTACGTAAATCATTTCGAAATTCTCAGATTTTGTTCCTCTGCAAAAACGGCTGATTGAGTCTATTTGAATAGATCCGATCCCAAATTTTTTGACATTTTTGAAAAGCCTGGTAACCCTCTATTGAACAAAACCGTCACGGAGGAAAATGGTTTTGAACCCATTGATGCCACCCTTCTCCCTTTTTGACGTTTTTAAGTCTCATTGACTTAGCGTGCACATAATTATTGCCTTACGGATACAGCTAATTAGAGGTAGCAAAACGGCTGACTGAGTCTACTTGAATAAATCCGATCCTGAATTTTTTGACATTTTTGAAAAGCCTGGTCACCCCTATTGAACAAAACCGTCACGGAGGAAAATGGTTTTGAACCCATTGATGCCACCCCTCTTTCTTTTTGACGTTTTTAAGTCTCATTGACTTAGTGTGCACATAATTATTGCCTTACGGATACAGCTAATTACAGGTAGCTAATTACAATTAACATACATTTTCGCATATCAAACGAAAGGTCTACTAGTCCTCTGTCTCCCGAGCACATAAATTTTCGAAAAATGTGTTGTTATAAGGCGTGATTCAACCAAATTGCGCCCCACTTTACGTAAATCATTTCGAAATTCTCAGATTTTGTTCCTCTGCAAAAACGGCTGATTGAGTCTATTTGAATAGATCCGATCCCAAATTTTTTGACATTTTTGAAAAGCCTGGTAACCCCTCTATTGAACAAAACCGTCACGGAGGAAAATGGTTTTGAACCCATTGATGCCACCCTTCTCCCTTTTTGACGTTTTTAAGTCTCATTGACTTAGCGTGCACATAATTATTGCCTTACGGATACAGCTAATTAGAGGTAGCAAAACGGCTGACTGAGTCTACTTGAATAAATCCGATCCTGAATTTTTTGACATTTTTGAAAAGCCTGGTCACCCCTATTGAACAAAACCGTCACGGAGGAAAATGGTTTTGAACCCATTGGATGCCACCCCTCTTCCTTTTTGACGTTTTTAAGTCTCATTGACTTAGTGTGCACATAATTATTGCCTTACGGATACAGCTAATTACAGGTAGCTAATTACAATTAACATACATTTTCGCATATCAAACGAAAGGTCTACTAGTCCTCTGTCTCCCGAGCACATAACAATTTTCGAAAAATGTGTTGTTATAAGGCGTGATTCAACCAAATTGCGCCCCACTTTACGTAAATCATTTCGAAATTCTCAGATTTTGTTCCTCTGCAAAAACGGCTGATTGAGTCTATTTGAATAGATCCGATCCCAAATTTTTGACATTTTTGAAAAGCCTGGTAACCCTCTATTGAACAAAACCGTCACGGAGGAAAATGGTTTTGAACCCATTGGATGCCACCCTTCTCTCCTTTTTGACGTTTTTAAGTCTCATTGACTTAGCGTGCACATAATTATTGCCTTACGGATACAGCTAATTAGAGGTAGCAAAACGGCTGACTGAGTCTACTTGAATAAATCCGATCCTGATTTTTTGACATTTTTGAAAAGCCTGGTCACCCCTATTGAACAAAACCGTCACGGAGGAAAATGGTTTTGAACCCATTGATGCCACCCCTCTCCCTTTTTGACGTTTTTAAGTCTCATTGACTTAGTGTGCACATAATTATTGCCTTACGGATACAGCTAATTACAGGTAGCTAATTACAATTAACATACATTTTCGCATATCAAACGAAAGGTCTACTAGTCCTCTGTCTCCCGAGCACATACAATTTTCGAAAAATGTGTTGTTATAAGGCGTGATTCAACCAAATTGCGCCCCACTTTACGTAAATCATTTCGAAATTCTCAGATTTTGTTCCTCTGCAAAAACGGCTGATTGAGTCTATTTGAATAGATCCGATCCCAAATTTTTTGACATTTTTGAAAAGCCTGGTAACCCCTCTATTGAACAAAACCGTCACGGAGGAAAATGGTTTTGAACCCATTGATGCCACCCTTCTCCCTTTTTGACGTTTTAAGTCTCATTGACTTAGCGTGCACATAATTATTGCCTTACGGATACAGCTAATTAGAGGTAGCAAAACGGCTGACTGAGTCTACTTGAATAAATCCGATCCTGAATTTTTTGACATTTTTGAAAAGCCTGGTCACCCCTATTGAACAAAACCGTCACGGAGGAAAATGGTTTTGAACCCATTGGATGCCACCCCTCTTCTTTTTGACGTTTTTAAGTCTCATTGACTTAGTGTGCACATAATTATTGCCTTACGGATACAGCTAATTACAGGTAGCTAATTACAATTAACATACATTTTCGCATATCAAACGAAAGGTCTACTAGTCCTCTGTCTCCCGAGCACATACAATTTTCGAAAAATGTGTTGTTATAAGGCGTGATTCAACCAAATTGCGCCCCACTTTACGTAAATCATTTCGAAATTCTCAGATTTTGTTCCTCTGCAAAAACGGCTGATTGAGTCTATTTGAATAAATCCGATCCCAAATTTTTTGACATTTTTGAAAAGCCTGGTAACCCTCTATTGAACAAAACCGTCACGGAGAAAATGGTTTTGAACCCATTGGATGCCACCCTTCTCCTTTTTGACGTTTTTAAGTCTCATTGACTTAGCGTGCACATAATTATTGCCTTACGGATACAGCTAATTAGAGGTAGCAAAACGGCTGACTGAGTCTACTTGAATAAATCCGATCCTGAATTTTTGACATTTTTGAAAAGCCTGGTCACCCCTATTGAACAAAACCGTCACGGAGGAAAATGGTTTTGAACCCATTGGATGCCACCCTCTTCCTTTTTGACGTTTTTAAGTCTCATTGACTTAGTGTGCACATAATTATTGCCTTACGGATACAGCTAATTACAGGTAGCTAATTACAATTAACATACATTTTCGCATATCAAACGAAAGGTCTACTAGTCCTCTGTCTCCCGAGCACATAACAATTTTCGAAAAATGTGTTGTTATAAGGCGTGATTCAACCAAATTGCGCCCCACTTTACGTAAATCATTTCGAAATTCTCAGATTTTGTTCCTCTGCAAAAACGGCTGATTGAGTCTATTTGAATAAATCCGATCCCAAATTTTTGACATTTTTGAAAAGCCTGGTAACCTCTATTGAACAAAACCGTCACGGAGGAAAATGGTTTTGAACCCATTGGATGCCACCCCTCTCCCTTTTTGACGTTTTTAAGTCTCATTGACTTAGCGTGCACATAATTATTGCCTTACGGATACAGCTAATTAGAGGTAGCAAAACGGCTGACTGAGTCTACTTGAATAAATCCGATCCTGAATTTTTTGACATTTTTGAAAAGCCTGGTCACCCCTATTGAACAAAACCGTCACGGAGGAAAATGGTTTTGAACCCATTGGATGCCACCCCTCTCCCTTTTGACGTTTTTAAGTCTCATTGACTTAGTGTGCACATAATTATTGCCTTACGGATACAGCTAATTACAGGTAGCTAATTACAATTAACATACATTTTCGCATATCAAACGAAAGGTCTACTAGTCCTCTGTCTCCCGAGCACATGTACAATTTTCGAAAAATGTGTTGTTATAAGGCGTGATTCAACCAAATTGCGCCCCACTTTACGTAAATCATTTCGAAATTCTCAGATTTTGTTCCTCTGCAAAAACGGCTGATTGAGTCTATTTGAATAGATCCGATCCCAAATTTTTTGACATTTTTGAAAAGCCTGGTAACCCCTCTATTGAACAAAACCGTCACGGAGGAAAATGGTTTTGAACCCATTGGATGCCACCCTTCTCCCTTTTTGACGTTTTTAAGTCTCATTGACTTAGCGTGCACATAATTATTGCCTTACGGATACAGCTAATTAGAGGTAGCAAAACGGCTGACTGAGTCTACTTGAGTAAATCCGATCCTGAATTTTTGACATTTTTGAAAAGCCTGGTCACCCCTATTGAACAAAACCGTCACGGAGGAAAATGGTTTTGAACCCATTGGATGCCACCCCTCTTCCTTTTTGACGTTTTTAAGTCTCATTGACTTAGTGTGCACATAATTATTGCCTTACGGATACAGCTAATTACAGGTAGCTAATTACAATTAACATACATTTTCGCATATCAAACGAAAGGTCTACTAGTCCTCTGTCTCCCGAGCACATAAATTTTTAAAAATGTGTTGTTATAAGGCGTGATTCAACCAAATTGCGCCCCACTTTACGTAAATCATTTCGAAATTCTCAGATTTTGTTCCTCTGCAAAAACGGCTGATTGAGTCTATTTGAATAAATCCGATCCCAAATTTTTGACATTTTTGAAAAGCCTGGTAACCCCTCTATTGAACAAAACCGTCACGGAGGAAAATGGTTTTGAACCCATTGGATGCCACCCTTCTCCTTTTTGACGTTTTTAAGTCTCATTGACTTAGCGTGCACATAATTATTGCCTTACGGATACAGCTAATTAGAGGTAGCAAAACGGCTGACTGAGTCTACTTGAATAAATCCGATCCTGAATTTTTTGACATTTTTGAAAAGCCTGGTCACCCCTATTGAACAAAACCGTCACGGAGGAAAATGGTTTTGAACCCATTGGATGCCACCCCTCTTCCTTTTTGACGTTTTTAAGTCTCATTGACTTAGTGTGCACATAATTATTGCCTTACGGATACAGCTAATTACAGGTAGCTAATTACAATTAACATACATTTTCGCATATCAAACGAAAGGTCTACTAGTCCTCTGTCTCCCGAGCACATACAATTTTCGAAAAATGTGTTGTTATAAGGCGTGATTCAACCAAATTGCGCCCCACTTTACGTAAATCATTTCGAAATTCTCAGATTTTGTTCCTCTGCAAAAACGGCTGATTGAGTCTATTTGAATAAATCCGATCCCAAATTTTTTGACATTTTTGAAAAGCCTGGTAACCCCTCTATTGAACAAAACCGTCACGGAGGAAAATGGTTTTGAACCCATTGGATGCCACCCCTCTCCCTTTTTGACGTTTTTAAGTCTCATTGACTTAGCGTGCACATAATTATTGCCTTACGGATACAGCTAATTAGAGGTAGCAAAACGGCTGACTGAGTCTACTTGAGTAAATCCGATCCTGAATTTTTTGACATTTTTGAAAAGCCTGGTCACCCCCCTATTGAACAAAACCGTCACGGAGGAAAATGGTTTTGAACCCATTGGATGCCACCCCTCTTTCTTTTTGACGTTTTTTTAGTCTCATTGACTTAGTGTGCACATAATTATTGCCTTACGGATACAGCTAATTACAGGTAGCTAATTACAATTAACATACATTTTCGCATATCAAACGAAAGGTCTACTAGTCCTCTGTCTCCCGAGCACATAACATTTTCGAAAAATGTGTTGTTATAAGGCGTGATTCAACCAAATTGCGCCCCACTTTACGTAAATCATTTCGAAATTCTCAGATTTTGTTCCTCTGCAAAAACGGCTGATTGAGTCTATTTGAATAGATCCGATCCCAAATTTTTTTGACATTTTTGAAAAGCCTGGTAACCCCTCTATTGAACAAAACCGTCACGGAGGAAAATGGTTTTGAACCCATTGGATGCCACCCCTCTCCCTTTTTGACGTTTTTAAGTCTCATTGACTTAGCGTGCACATAATTATTGCCTTACGGATACAGCTAATTACAGGTAGCTAATAAATCCGATCCTGAATTTTTTGACATTTTTGAAAAGCCTGGTACAACCCCTCTTCCTTTTTAGTCTCATTGACTTAAATACATTAACATACATTTTCGCATATCAAACGAAAGGTCTACTAGTCCTCTGTCTCCCGAGCACATACAATTTTCGAAAAATGTGTTGTTATAAGGCGTGATTCAACCAAATTGCGCCCCACTTTACGTAAATCATTTCGAAATTCTCAGATTTTGTTCCTCTGCAAAAACGGCTGATTGAGTCTATTTGAATAGATCCGATCCCAAATTTTTGACATTTTTGAAAAGCCTGGTAACCCCTCTATTGAACAAAACCGTCACGGAGGAAAATGGTTTTGAACCCATTGGATGCCACCCTTCTCCTTTTTGACGTTTTTAAGTCTCATTGACTTAGCGTGCACATAATTATTGCCTTACGGATACAGCTAATTAGAGGTAGCAAAACGGCTGACTGAGTCTACTTGAGTAAATCCGATCCTGAATTTTTTGACATTTTTGAAAAGCCTGGTCACTCCCATATTGAACAAATCCGTCACGGAGGAAAATGGTTTTAAACCCATTGGATGCCACCCCTCTTCCTTTTTGACGTTTTTAAGTCTCATTGACTTAGTGTGCACATAATTATTGCCTTACGGATACAGCTAATTACAGGTAGCTAATTACAATTAACATACATTTTCGCATATCAAACGAAAGGTCTACTAGTCCTCTGTCTCCCGAGCACATAACATTTTCGAAAAATGTGTTGTTATAAGGCGTGATTCAACCAAATTGCGCCCCACTTTACGTAAATCATTTCGAAATTCTCAGATTTTGTTCCTCTGCAAAAACGGCTGATTGAGTCTATTTGAATAAATCCGATCCCAAATTTTTGACATTTTTGAAAAGCCTGGTAACCCCTCTATTGAACAAAACCGTCACGGAGGAAAATGGTTTTGAACCCATTGGATGCCACCCCTTCTCCTTTTTGACGTTTTTAAGTCTCATTGACTTAGCGTGCACATAATTATTGCCTTACGGATACAGCTAATTAGAGGTAGCAAAACGGCTGACTGAGTCTACTTGAATAAATCCGATCCTGAATTTTTTGACATTTTTGAAAAGCCTGGTCACCCCTATTGAACAAAACCGTCACGGAGGAAAATGGTTTTGAACCCATTGATGCCACCCCTCTTCCTTTTTGACGTTTTTAAGTCTCATTGACTTAGTGTGCACATAATTATTGCCTTACGGATACAGCTAATTACAGGTAGCTAATTACAATTAACATACATTTTCGCATATCAAACGAAAGGTCTACTAGTCCTCTGTCTCCCGAGCACATAATTTTCGAAAAATGTGTTGTTATAAGGCGTGATTCAACCAAATTGCGCCCCACTTTACGTAAATCATTTCGAAATTCTCAGATTTTGTTCCTCTGCAAAAACGGCTGATTGAGTCTATTTGAATAAATCCGATCCCAAATTTTTTGACATTTTTGAAAAGCCTGGTAACCCCTCTATTGAACAAAACCGTCACGGAGGAAAATGGTTTTGAACCCATTGGATGCCACCCCTCTCCCTTTTTGACGTTTTTAAGTCTCATTGACTTAGCGTGCACATAATTATTGCCTTACGGATACAGCTAATTAGAGGTAGCAAAACGGCTGACTGAGTCTACTTGAATAAATCCGATCCTGAATTTTTTTGACATTTTTGAAAAGCCTGGTCACCCCTATTGAACAAAACCGTCACGGAGGAAAATGGTTTTGAACCCATTGATGCCACCCCTCTTCCTTTTTGACGTTTTTAAGTCTCATTGACTTAGTGTGCACATAATTATTGCCTTACGGATACAGCTAATTACAGGTAGCTAATTACAATTAACATACATTTTCGCATATCAAACGAAAGGTCTACTAGTCCTCTGTCTCCCGAGCACATAAATTTTCGAAAAATGTGTTGTTATAAGGCGTGATTCAACCAAATTGCGCCCCAAAAACTGATTTTACGTAAATCATTTCGTAAATTCTCAGATTTTGTTCCTCTGCAAAACGGCTGATTGAGTCTATTTGAATAGATCCGATCCCAAATTTTTTGACATTTTTGAAAAGCCTGGTAACCCCTCTATTGAACAAAACCGTCACGGAGGAAAATGGTTTTGAACCCATTGGATGCCACCCCTCTCCTTTTTGACGTTTTTAAGTCTCATTGACTTAGTGTGCACATAATTATTGCCTTACGGATACAGCTAATTACAGGTAGCTAATTACAATTAACATACATTTTCGCATATCAAACGAAAGGTCTACTAGTCCTCTGTCTCCCGAGCACATAAATTTTCGAAAAATGTGTTGTTATAAGGCGTGATTCAACCAAATTGCGCCCCACTTTACGTAAATCATTTCGAAATTCTCAGATTTTGTTCCTCTGCAAAAACGGCTGATTGAGTCTATTTGAATAAATCCGATCCCAATTTTTTTGAAATTTTTGAAAAGCCTGGTAACCCCTCTATTGAACAAAACCGTCACGGAGGAAAATGGTTTTGAACCCATTGGATGCCACCCTTCTCCCTTTTTGACGTTTTTAAGTCTCATTGACTTAGCGTGCACATAATTATTGCCTTACGGATACAGCTAATTAGAGGTAGCAAAACGGCTGACTGAGTCTACTTGAGTAAATCCGATCCTGAATTTTTGACATTTTTGAAAAGCCTGGTCACCCCCCTATTGAACAAAACCGTCACGGAGGAAAATGGTTTTGAACCCATTGGATGCCACCCCTCTTCCTTTTTGACGTTTTTAAGTCTCATTGACTTAGTGTGCACATAATTATTGCCTTACGGATACAGCTAATTACAGGTAGCTAATTACAATTAACATACATTTTCGCATATCAAACGAAAGGTCTACTAGTCCTCTGTCTCCCGAGCACATAAATTTTCGAAAAATGTGTTGTTATAAGGCGTGATTCAATTTTGTTCCTCTGCAAAAACGGCAGTCTTGAATAGATCCGATAAATCATTTGAACAAAACCGTCACGGAGGAAAATTCTCACGATTTTGTTCCTCTGCAAATTGCCTTACGGATACAGCTGATTGAGTCTACTTGAATAAATCCGATCCTGATTTTTTTGGCATTTTTGAAAAGCCTGGTCACCCCCCTATTGAACAAAACCGTCACGGAGGAAAATGGTTTTGAACCCATTGGATGCCACCCCTCTCCCTTTTGACGTTTTTAAGTCTCATTGACTTAGTGTGCACATAATTATTGCCTTACGGATACAGCTAATTACAGGTAGCTAATTACAATTAACATACATTTTCGCATATCAAACGAAAGGTCTACTAGTCCTCTGTCTCCCGAGCACATAATGTTTTTTAAAAATGTGTTGTAATAAGGCGTGATTTACCAAATTGCGCCCCACTTTACGTAAATCATTTCGAAATTCTCAGATTTTGTTCCTCTGCAAAAACGGCTGATTGAGTCTATTTGAATAAATCCGATCCCAAATTTTTTGACATTTTTGAAAAGCCTGGTAACCCCTCTATTGAACAAAACCGTCACGGAGGAAAATGGTTTTGAACCCATTGGATGCCACCCTTCTCCCTTTTTGACGTTTTTAAGTCTCATTGACTTAGCGTGCACATAATTATTGCCTTACGGATACAGCTAATTAGAGGTAGCAAAACGGCTGACTGAGTCTACTTGAGTAAATCCGATCCTGAATTTTTTGACATTTTTGAAAAGCCTGGTCACCCCTATTGAACAAAACCGTCACGGAGGAAAATGGTTTTGAACCCATTTGATGCCACCCCTCTTCTTTTTGACGTTTTTAAGTCTCATTGACTTAGTGTGCACATAATTATTGCCTTACGGATACAGCTAATTACAGGTAGCTAATTACAATTAACATACATTTTCGCATATCAAACGAAAGGTCTACTAGTCCTCTGTCTCCCGAGCACATAACATTTTCGAAAAATGTGTTGTTATAAGGCGTGATTCAACCAAATTGCGCCCCACTTTACGTAAATCATTTCGAAATTCTCAGATTTTGTTCCTCTGCAAAAACGGCTGATTGAGTCTATTTTTTGAATAAATCCGATCCCATTGGAAATTTTTTGACATTTTTGAAAAGCCTGGTAACCCCTCTATTTTTTGAACAAAACCGTCACGGAGGAAAATGGTTTTGAACCCATTGGATGCCACCCCTCTCCCTTTTTGACGTTTTTAAGTCTCATTGACTTAGTGTGCACATAATTATTGCCTTACGGATACAGCTAATTACAGGTAGCTAATTACAATTAACATACATTTTCGCATATCAAACGAAAGGTCTACTAGTCCTCTGTCTCCCGAGCACATACAATTTTCGAAAAATGTGTTGTTATAAGGCGTGATTCAACCAAATTGCGCCCCACTTTACGTAAATCATTTCGAAATTCTCAGATTTTGTTCCTCTGCAAAAACGGCTGATTGAGTCTATTTGAATAAATCCGATCCCAAATTTTTTGACATTTTTGAAAAGCCTGGTAACCCCTCTATTGAACAAAACCGTCACGGAGGAAAATGGTTTTGAACCCATTGGATGCCACCCTTCTCCCTTTTTGACGTTTTTAAGTCTCATTGACTTAGCGTGCACATAATTATTGCCTTACGGATACAGCTAATTAGAGGTAGCAAAACGGCTGACTGAGTCTACTTGAGAATAAATCCGATCCTGAATTTTTTGACATTTTTGAAAAGCCTGGTCACCCCTATTGAACAAAACCGTCACGGAGGAAAATGGTTTTGAACCCATTGGATGCCACCCCTCTTCCTTTTTGACGTTTTTAAGTCTCATTGACTTAGTGTGCACATAATTATTGCCTTACGGATACAGCTAATTACAGGTAGCTAATTACAATTAACATACATTTTCGCATATCAAACGAAAGGTCTACTAGTCCTCTGTCTCCCGAGCACATACAATTTTCGAAAAATGTGTTGTTATAAGGCGTGATTCAACCAAATTGCGCCCGACTTTACGTAAATCATTTCGAAATTGTTAAATTTTGTTCCTCTGCAAAACGGCTGATTGAGTCTATTTGAATAAATCCGATCCCAATTTTTTGACATTTTTGAAAAGCCTGGTCACCCCTCTATTGAACAAAACCGTCACGGAGGGAAATGGTTTTGAACCCATTTGATGCCACCCCTCTCCCTTTTTGACGTTTTTAAGTCTCATTGACTTAGTGTGCACATAATTATTATTACAGCTAATTAGAGGTAGCAAAACGGGATACTTGAATAAAGCTAATTTTTACAGTCACCCCTATTAACAAAACCGTCACGGAGGAAAATGGTTTTGAACCCATTGGATGCCATACAGTCTCATTGACTTAGTGTGCACATAATTATTGCCTTACGGATACAGCTAATTACAGGTAGCTAATTACAATTAACATACATTTTCGCATATCAAACGAAAGGTCTACTAGTCCTCTGTCTCCCGAGCACATAATGTTTTTTAAAAATGTGTTGTAATAAGGCGTGATTTACCAAATTGCGCCCCACTTTACGTAAATCATTTCGAAATTCTCAGATTTTGTTCCTCTGCAAAAACGGCTGATTGAGTCTATTTGAATAAATCCGATCCCAATTTTTTGACATTTTTGAAAAGCCTGGTAACCCCTCTATTGAACAAAACCGTCACGGAGGAAAATGGTTTTGAACCCATTGGATGCCACCCTTCTTTTTTTGACGTTTTTAAGTCTCATTGACTTAGCGTGCACATAATTATTGCCTTACGGATACAGCTAATTAGAGGTAGCAAAACGGCTGACTGAGTCTACTTGAATAAATCCGATCCTGAATTTTTTGACATTTTTGAAAAGCCTGGTCACCCCTATTGAACAAAACCATCACGGAGGAAAATGGTTTTGAACCCATTGGATGCCACCCCTCTTTCTTTTTGACGTTTTTTAGTCTCATTGACTTAGTGTGCACATAATTATTGCCTTACGGATACAGCTAATTACAGGTAGCTAATTACAATTAACATACATTTTCGCATATCAAACGAAAGGTCTACTAGTCCTCTGTCTCCCGAGCACATAAATTTTCGAAAAATGTGTTGTTATAAGGCGTGATTCAACCAAATTGCGCCCCACTTTACGTAAATCATTTCGAAATTCTCAGATTTTGTTCCTCTGCAAAAACGGCTGATTGAGTCTATTTGAATAAATCCGATCCCAAATTTTTTGACATTTTTGAAAAGCCTGGTAACCCCTCTATTGAACAAAACCGTCACGGAGGAAAATGGTTTTGAACCCATTGATGCCACCCTTCTCCTTTTTGACGTTTTTAAGTCTCATTGACTTAGCGTGCACATAATTATTGCCTTACGGATACAGCTAATTAGAGGTAGCAAAACGGCTGACTGAGTCTACTTGAATAAATCCGATCCTGAATTTTTTGACATTTTTGAAAAGCCTGGTCACCCCCCTATTGAACAAAACCGTCACGGAGGAAAATGGTTTTGAACCCATTGGATGCCACCCCTCTCCCTTTTTTGACGTTTTTAAGTCTCATTGACTTAGTGTGCACATAATTATTGCCTTACGGATACAGCTAATTACAGGTAGCTAATTACAATTAACATACATTTTCGCATATCAAACGAAAGGTCTACTAGTCCTCTGTCTCCCGAGCACATACAATTTTCGAAAAATGTGTTGTTATAAGGCGTGATTCAACCAAATTGCGCCCCACTTTACGTAAATCATTTCGAAATTCTCAGATTTTGTTCCTCTGCAAAAACGGCTGATTGAGTCTATTTGAATAAATCCGATCCCAAATTTTTTGACATTTTTGAAAAGCCTGGTAACCCCTCTATTGAACAAAACCGTCACGGAGGAAAATGGTTTTGAACCCATTGGATGCCACCCTTCTCCCTTTTTGACGTTTTTAAGTCTCATTGACTTAGCGTGCACATAATTATTGCCTTACGGATACAGCTAATTAGAGGTAGCAAAACGGCTGACTGAGTCTACTTGAATAAATCCGATCCTGAATTTTTTGACATTTTTGAAAAGCCTGGTCACCCCTATTGAACAAAACCGTCACGGAGGAAAATGGTTTTGAACCCATTGGATGCCACCCCTCTTCCTTTTTGACGTTTTTAAGTCTCATTGACTTAGTGTGCACATAATTATTGCCTTACGGATACAGCTAATTACAGGTAGCTAATTACAATTAACATACATTTTCGCATATCAAACGAAAGGTCTACTAGTCCTCTGTCTCCCGAGCACATACAATTTTCGAAAAATGTGTTGTTATAAGGCGTGATTCAACCAAATTGCGCCCCACTTTACGTAAATCATTTCGAAATTCTCAGATTTTGTTCCTCTGCAAAAACGGCTGATTGAGTCTATTTGAATAGATCCGATCCCAAATTTTTTGACATTTTTGAAAAGCCTGGTAACCCCTCTATTGAACAAAACCGTCACGGAGGAAAATGGTTTTGAACCCATTGGATGCCACCCTTCTCCCTTTTTGACGTTTTTAAGTCTCATTGACTTAGCGTGCACATAATTATTGCCTTACGGATACAGCTAATTAGAGGTAGCAAAACGGCTGACTGAGTCTACTTGAATAAATCCGATCCTGAATTTTTTGACATTTTTGAAAAGCCTGGTCACCCCTATTGAACAAAACCGTCACGGAGGAAAATGGTTTTGAACCCATTGATGCCACCTCTTCCTTTTTGACGTTTTTAAGTCTCATTGACTTAGTGTGCACATAATTATTGCCTTACGGATACAGCTAATTACAGGTAGCTAATTACAATTAACATACATTTTCGCATATCAAACGAAAGGTCTACTAGTCCTCTGTCTCCCGAGCACATAACATTTTCGAAAAATGTGTTGTTATAAGGCGTGATTCAACCAAATTGCGCCCCACTTTACGTAAATCATTTCGAAATTCTCAGATTTTGTTCCTCTGCAAAAACGGCTGATTGAGTCTATTTGAATAAATCCGATCCCAAATTTTTTGACATTTTTGAAAAGCCTGGTAACCCCTCTATTGAACAAAACCGTCACGGAGGAAAATGGTTTTGAACCCATTGGATGCCACCCTTCTCCCTTTTTGACGTTTTTAAGTCTCATTGACTTAGCGTGCACATAATTATTGCCTTACGGATACAGCTAATTAGAGGTAGCAAAACGGCTGACTGAGTCTACTTGAATAAATCCGATCCTGAATTTTTTGACATTTTTGAAAAGCCTGGTCACCCCTATTGAACAAAACCGTCACGGAGGAAAATGGTTTTGAACCCATTGGATGCCACCCCTCTTCCTTTTTGACGTTTTTAAGTCTCATTGACTTAGTGTGCACATAATTATTGCCTTACGGATACAGCTAATTACAGGTAGCTAATTACAATTAACATACATTTTCGCATATCAAACGAAAGGTCTACTAGTCCTCTGTCTCCCGAGCACATACAATTTTCGAAAAATGTGTTGTTATAAGGCGTGATTCAACCAAATTGCGCCCCACTTTACGTAAATCATTTCGAAATTCTCAGATTTTGTTCCTCTGCAAAAACGGCTGATTGAGTCTATTTGAATAAATCCGATCCCAAATTTTTTGACATTTTTGAAAAGCCTGGTAACCCCCCTATTGAACAAAACCGTCACGGAGGAAAATGGTTTTGAACCCATTGATGCCACCCTTCTCCCTTTTTGACGTTTTTAAGTCTCATTGACTTAGCGTGCACATAATTATTGCCTTACGGATACAGCTAATTAGAGGTAGCAAAACGGCTGACTGAGTCTACTTGAATAAATCCGATCCTGAATTTTTTGACATTTTTGAAAAGCCTGGTCACCCCTATTGAACAAAACCGTCACGGAGGAAAATGGTTTTGAACCCATTGGATGCCACCCTCTTCCTTTTTGACGTTTTTAAGTCTCATTGACTTAGTGTGCACATAATTATTGCCTTACGGATACAGCTAATTACAGGTAGCTAATTACAATTAACATACATTTTCGCATATCAAACGAAAGGTCTACTAGTCCTCTGTCTCCCGAGCACATAAATTTTCGAAAAATGTGTTGTTATAAGGCGTGATTCAACCAAATTGCGCCCCACTTTACGTAAATCATTTCGAAATTCTCAGATTTTGTTCCTCTGCAAAAACGGCTGATTGAGTCTATTTGAATAGATCCGATCCCAAATTTTTTGACATTTTTGAAAAGCCTGGTAACCCCTCTATTGAACAAAACCGTCACGGAGGAAAATGGTTTTGAACCCATTGGATGCCACCCTTCTCCCTTTTTGACGTTTTTAAGTCTCATTGACTTAGCGTGCACATAATTATTGCCTTACGGATACAGCTAATTAGAGGTAGCAAAACGGCTGACTGAGTCTACTTGAATAAATCCGATCCTGAATTTTTGACATTTTGAAAAGCCTGGTCACCCCTATTGAACAAAACCGTCACGGAGGAAAATGGTTTTGAAACCCATTGATGCCACCCTCTCCTTTTTGACGTTTTTAAGTCTCATTGACTTAGTGTGCACATAATTATTGCCTTACGGATACAGCTAATTACAGGTAGCTAATTACAATTAACATACATTTTCGCATATCAAACGAAAGGTCTACTAGTCCTCTGTCTCCCGAGCACATAACAATTTTCGAAAAATGTGTTGTTATAAGGCGTGATTCAACCAAATTGCGCCCCACTTTACGTAAATCATTTCGAAATTCTCAGATTTTGTTCCTCTGCAAAAACGGCTGATTGAGTCTATTTGAATAAATCCGATCCCAAATTTTTGACATTTTTGAAAAGCCTGGTAACCCCTCTATTGAACAAAACCGTCACGGAGGAAAATGGTTTTGAACCCATTGATGCCACCCTTCTCCCTTTTTGACGTTTTTAAGTCTCATTGACTTAGCGTGCACATAATTATTGCCTTACGGATACAGCTAATTAGAGGTAGCAAAACGGCTGACTGAGTCTACTTGAATAAATCCGATCCTGAATTTTTTGACATTTTTGAAAAGCCTGGTCACCCCTATTGAACAAAACCGTCACGGAGGAAAATGGTTTTGAACCCATTGGATGCCACCCTCTTCCTTTTTGACGTTTTTAAGTCTCATTGACTTAGTGTGCACATAATTATTGCCTTACGGATACAGCTAATTACAGGTAGCTAATTACAATTAACATACATTTTCGCATATCAAACGAAAGGTCTACTAGTCCTCTGTCTCCCGAGCACATAAATTTTCGAAAAATGTGTTGTTATAAGGCGTGATTCAACCAAATTGCGCCCCACTTTACGTAAATCATTTCGAAATTCTCAGATTTTGTTCCTCTGCAAAAACGGCTGATTGAGTCTATTTGAATAAATCCGATCCCAAATTTTTTGACATTTTTGAAAAGCCTGGTAACCCCCCTATTGAACAAAACCGTCACGGAGGAAAATGGTTTTGAACCCATTGGATGCCACCCTTCTCCTTTTTGACGTTTTTAAGTCTCATTGACTTAGCGTGCACATAATTATTGCCTTACGGATACAGCTAATTAGAGGTAGCAAAACGGCTGACTGAGTCTACTTGAATAAATCCGATCCTGAATTTTTTGACATTTTTGAAAAGCCTGGTCACCCCCCTATTGAACAAAACCGTCACGGAGGAAAATGGTTTTGAACCCATTGGATGCCACCCTCTTCCTTTTTGACGTTTTTAAGTCTCATTGACTTAGTGTGCACATAATTATTGCCTTACGGATACAGCTAATTACAGGTAGCTAATTACAATTAACATACATTTTCGCATATCAAACGAAAGGTCTACTAGTCCTCTGTCTCCCGAGCACATAATTTTCGAAAAATGTGTTGTTATAAGGCGTGATTCAACCAAATTGCGCCCCACTTTACGTAAATCATTTCGAAATTCTCAGATTTTGTTCCTCTGCAAAAACGGCTGATTGAGTCTATTTGAATAAATCCGATCCCAAATTTTTTGACATTTTTGAAAAGCCTGGTAACCCTCTATTGAACAAAACCGTCACGGAGGAAAATGGTTTTGAACCCATTGATGCCACCCTTCTCTCCCTTTTTGACGTTTTTAAGTCTCATTGACTTAGCGTGCACATAATTATTGCCTTACGGATACAGCTAATTAGAGGTAGCAAAACGGCTGACTGAGTCTACTTGAATAAATCCGATCCTGAATTTTTTGACATTTTTGAAAAGCCTGGTCACCCCCTATTGAACAAAACCGTCACGGAGGAAAATGGTTTTGAACCCATTGATGCCACCCCTCTTCCTTTTTGACGTTTTTAAGTCTCATTGACTTAGTGTGCACATAATTATTGCCTTACGGATACAGCTAATTACAGGTAGCTAATTACAATTAACATACATTTTCGCATATCAAACGAAAGGTCTACTAGTCCTCTGTCTCCCGAGCACATAACAATTTTCGAAAAATGTGTTGTTATAAGGCGTGATTCAACCAAATTGCGCCCCACTTTACGTAAATCATTTCGAAATTCTCAGATTTTGTTCCTCTGCAAAAACGGCTGATTGAGTCTATTTGAATAAATCCGATCCCAAATTTTTTGACATTTTTGAAAAGCCTGGTAACCCCTCTATTGAACAAAACCGTCACGGAGGAAAATGGTTTTGAACCCATTGATGCCCCCCCTTCTCCCTTTTGACGTTTTTAAGTCTCATTGACTTAGCGTGCACATAATTATTGCCTTACGGATACAGCTAATTAGAGGTAGCAAAACGGCTGACTGAGTCTACTTGAATAAATCCGATCCTGAATTTTTTGACATTTTTGAAAAGCCTGGTCACCCCTATTGAACAAAACCGTCACGGAGGAAAATGGTTTTGAACCCATTGATGCCACCCCTCTTCCTTTTTGACGTTTTTAAGTCTCATTGACTTAGTGTGCACATAATTATTGCCTTACGGATACAGCTAATTACAGGTAGCTAATTACAATTAACATACATTTTCGCATATCAAACGAAAGGTCTACTAGTCCTCTGTCTCCCGAGCACATACAATTTTCGAAAAATGTGTTGTTATAAGGCGTGATTCAACCAAATTGCGCCCCACTTTACGTAAATCATTTCGAAATTCTCAGATTTTGTTCCTCTGCAAAAACGGCTGATTGAGTCTATTTGAATAGATCCGATCCCAAATTTTTTGACATTTTTGAAAAGCCTGGTAACCCTCTATTGAACAAAACCGTCACGGAGGAAAATGGTTTTGAACCCATTGATGCCACCCTAATTTCTCCTTTTTGACGTTTTTAAGTCTCATTGACTTAGCGTGCACATAATTATTGCCTTACGGATACAGCTAATTAGAGGTAGCAAAACGGCTGACTGAGTCTACTTGAATAAATCCGATCCTGAATTTTTTGACATTTTTGAAAAGCCTGGTCACCCCCTATTGAACAAAAACGTCACGGAGGAAAATGGTTTTGAACCCATTGATGCCACCCCTCTTCCTTTTTGACGTTTTTAAGTCTCATTGACTTAGTGTGCACATAATTATTGCCTTACGGATACAGCTAATTACAGGTAGCTAATTACAATTAACATACATTTTCGCATATCAAACGAAAGGTCTACTAGTCCTCTGTCTCCCGAGCACATAAATTTTCGAAAAATGTGTTGTTATAAGGCGTGATTCAACCAAATTGCGCCCCACTTTACGTAAATCATTTCGAAATTCTCAGATTTTGTTCCTCTGCAAAAACGGCTGATTGAGTCTATTTGAATAAATCCGATCCCAAATTTTTTGACATTTTTGAAAAGCCTGGTAACCCTCTATTGAACAAAACCGTCACGGAGGAAAATGGTTTTGAACCCATTGATGCCACCCTTCTCCCTTTTTGACGTTTTTAAGTCTCATTGACTTAGCGTGCACATAATTATTGCCTTACGGATACAGCTAATTAGAGGTAGCAAAACGGCTGACTGAGTCTACTTGAATAAATCCGATCCTGAATTTTTTGACATTTTTGAAAAGCCTGGTCACCCCTATTGAACAAAACTGTCACGGAGGAAAATGGTTTTGAACCCATTGATGCCACCCCTCTCCTTTTTGACGTTTTTAAGTCTCATTGACTTAGTGTGCACATAATTATTGCCTTACGGATACAGCTAATTACAGGTAGCTAATTACAATAAACATACATTTTCGCATATCAAACGAAAGGTCTACTAGTCCTCTGTCTCCCGAGCACATAACATTTTTGAAAAATGTGTTGTTATAAGGCGTGATTCAACCAAATTGCGCCCCACTTTACGTAAATCATTTCGAAATTCTCAGATTTTGTTCCTCTGCAAAAACGGCTGATTGAGTCTATTTGAATATATCCGATCCCAAATTTTTTGACATTTTTGAAAAGCCTGGTAACCCCTCTATTGAACAAAACTATCACGGAGGAAAATGGTTTTGAACCCATTGGATGCCACCCTTCTCCCTTTTTTTGACGTTTTTAAGTCTCATTGACTTAGCGTGCACATAATTATTGCCTTACGGATACAGCTAATTAGAGGTAGCAAAACGGCTGACTGAGTCTACTTGAATAAATCCGATCCTGAATTTTTTGACATTTTTGAAAAGCCTGGTCACCTCTATTGAACAAAAACCGTCACGGAGGAAAATGGTTTTGAACCCATTGATGCCACCCTCTCCTTTTTGACGTTTTTAAGTCTCATTGACTTAGTGTGCACATAATTATTGCCTTACGGATACAGCTAATTACAGGTAGCTAATTACAATTAACATACATTTTCGCATATCAAACGAAAGGTCTACTAGTCCTCTGTCTCCCGAGCACATAACATTTTTGAAAAATGTGTTGTTATAAGGCGTGATTCAACCAAATTGCGCCCCACTTTACGTAAATCATTTCGAAATTCTCAGATTTTGTTCCTCTGCAAAAACGGCTGATTGAGTCTATTTGAATATATCCGATCCCAAATTTTTTGACATTTTTGAAAAGCCTGGTAACCCCTATTGAACAAAACTGTCACGGAGGAAAATGGTTTTGAAACCCATTGATGCCACCCTTCTCCTTTTTGACGTTTTTAAGTCTCATTGACTTAGCGTGCACATAATTATTGCCTTACGGATACAGCTAATTAGAGGTAGCAAAACGGCTGACTGAGTCTACTTGAATAAATCCGATCCTGAATTTTTTGACATTTTTGAAAAGCCTGGTCACCCCTATTGAACAAAACCGTCACGGAGGAAAATGGTTTTGAACCCATTGATGCCACCCTCTCCTTTTGACGTTTTTAAGTCTCATTGACTTAGTGTGCACATAATTATTGCCTTACGGATACAGCTAATTACAGGTAGCTAATTACAATAAACATACATTTTCGCATATCAAACGAAAGGTCTACTAGTCCTCTGTCTCCCGAGCACATAAATTTTCGAAAAATGTGTTGTTATAAGGCGTGATTCAACCAAATTGCGCCCCACTTTACGTAAATCATTTCGAAAATCTCAGATTTTGTTCCTCTGCAAAAACGGCTGATTGAGTCTATTTGAATATATCCGATCCCAAATTTTTTGACATTTTTGAAAAGCCTGGTAACCCCTATTGAACAAAACTGTCACGGAGGAAAATGGTTTTGAACCCATTGATGCCACCTTCTCCCTTTTTGACGTTTTTAAGTCTCATTGACTTAGCGTGCACATAATTATTGCCTTACGGATACAGCTAATTAGAGGTAGCAAAACGGCTGACTGAGTCTACTTGAATAAATCCGATCCTGAATTTTTTGACATTTTTGAAAAGCCTGGTCACCCTATTGAACAAAACCGTCACGGAGGAAAATGGTTTTGAAACCCATTGATGCCACCCTCTCCTTTTTGACGTTTTTAAGTCTCATTGACTTAGTGTGCACATAATTATTGCCTTACGGATACAGCTAATTACAGGTAGCTAATTACAATAAAACATACATTTTCGCATATCAAACGAAAGGTCTACTAGTCCTCTGTCTCCCGAGCACATAAATTTTCGAAAAATGTGTTGTTATAAGGCGTGATTCAACCAAATTGCGCCCCACTTTACGTAAATCATTTCGAAAATCTCAGATTTTGTTCCTCTGCAAAAACGGCTGATTGAGTCTATTTGAATATATCCGATCCCAAATTTTTTGACATTTTTGAAAAGCCTGGTAACCCCTATTGAACAAAACTGTCACGGAGGAAAATGGTTTTGAAACCCATTGATGCCACCCTTCTCCTTTTTGACGTTTTTAAGTCTCATTGACTTAGCGTGCACATAATTATTGCCTTACGGATACAGCTAATTAGAGGTAGCAAAACGGCTGACTGAGTCTACTTGAATAAATCCGATCCTGAATTTTTTGACATTTTTGAAAAGCCTGGTCACACCCTATTGAACAAAACCGTCACGGAGGAAAATGGTTTTGAACCCATTGATGCCACCCTCTCCCTTTTGACGTTTTTAAGTCTCATTGACTTAGTGTGCACATAATTATTGCCTTACGGATACAGCTAATTACAGGTAGCTAATTACAATAAAACATACATTTTCGCATATCAAACGAAAGGTCTACTAGTCCTCTGTCTCCGAGCACATACAATTTTCGAAAATGTGTTGTTATAAGGCGTGATTCAACCAAATTGCGCCCCACTTTACGTAAATCATTTCGAAATTCTCAGATTTTGTTCCTCTGCAAAAACGGCTGATTGAGTCTATTTGAATATATCCGATCCCAAATTTTTTGACATTTTTGAAAAGCCTGGTAACCCCTATTGAACAAAACTGTCACGGAGGAAAATGGTTTTGAAAACCCATTGGATGCCACCCTTCTCCCTTTTTGACGTTTTTAAGTCTCATTGACTTAGCGTGCACATAATTATTGCCTTACGGATACAGCTAATTAGAGGTAGCAAAACGGCTGACTGAGTCTACTTGAATAAATCCGATCCTGAATTTTTTGACATTTTTGAAAAGCCTGGTCACCCCTATTGAACAAAAACCGTCACGGAGGAAAATGGTTTTGAACCCATTGATGCCACCCTCTCCTTTTTGACGTTTTTAAGTCTCATTGACTTAGTGTGCACATAATTATTGCCTTACGGATACAGCTAATTACAGGTAGCTAATTACAATTAACATACATTTTCGCATATCAAACGAAAGGTCTACTAGTCCTCTGTCTCCGAGCACATAAATTTTCGAAAAATGTGTTGTTATAAGGCGTGATTCAACCAAATTGCGCCCCACTTTACGTAAATCATTTCGAAATTCTCAGATTTTGTTCCTCTGCAAAAACGGCTGATTGAGTCTATTTGAATAAATCCGATCCCAAATTTTTTGACATTTTTGAAAAGCCTGGTAACCCCCCTATTGAACAAAACTGTCACGGAGGAAAATGGTTTTGAACCCATTTGATGCCACCCTTCTCCCTTTTTAACGTTTTTAAGTCTCATTGACTTAGCGTGCACATAATTATTGCCTTACGGATACAGCTAATTAGAGGTAGCAAAACGGCTGACTGAGTCTACTTGAATAAATCCGATCCTGAATTTTGACATTTTTGAAAAGCCTGGTCACCCCTATTGAACAAAACCGTCACGGAGGAAAATGGTTTTGAAACCCATTGATGCCACCTCTCCTTTTTGACGTTTTTAAGTCTCATTGACTTAGTGTGCACATAATTATTGCCTTACGGATACAGCTAATTACAGGTAGCTAATTACAATTAACATACATTTTCGCATATCAAACGAAAGGTCTACTAGAGCACATAAAATTTTTAAAAATGTGTTGTTATAAGGCGTGATTCAACCAAATTGCGCCCCACTTTACGTAAATCATTTCGAAATTCTCAGATTTTGTTCCTCTGCAAAAACGGCTGATTGAGTCTATTTGAATATATCCGATCCCAAATTTTTTGACATTTTGAAAAGCCTGGTAACCCCTCTATTGAACAAAACTGTCACGGAGGAAATGGTTTTGAACCCATTGGATGCCACCCTCTCCTTTTTGACGTTTTAAGTCTCATTGACTTAGCGTGCACATAATTATTGCCTTACGGATACAGCTAATTAGAGGTAGCAAACGGCTGACTGAGTCTACTTGAATAAATCCGATCCTGAATTTTTTTTTTTTGAAAAGCCTGGTCATTTTTCACGGAGGAAAATGG
Organism: Chiridota heheva; assembly: GCA_020152595.1. NCBI lineage: Eukaryota > Metazoa > Echinodermata > Holothuroidea > Apodida > Chiridotidae > Chiridota > Chiridota heheva. The sequence goes on from JAIGNY010001853.1 coordinate 24,413, forward strand.
TTTTGAACCCATTGATGCCACCCCTCTCCTTTTGACGTTTTTAAGTCTCATTGACTTAGTGTGCACATAATTATTGCTCTTATGGATACAGCTAATTACAGGTAGCTAATTACATTAACATACATTTTCGCATATCAAACGAAAGGTCTACTAGTCCTCTGTCTC
>JAIGNY010001854.1:0-20000 GCA_020152595.1 Chiridota heheva
CAGTTGAAGTTAGCGTCATATTCATATTCATATTCATATTCAGATTCAGATTCAAATTTTTACCAGCTGAAGAGCCATCCTTCTGCAAGAGCGCCATCTACAGCCTACCAACAAGACAGTTGGCGAGGACTTGGGCCACCAACGGAGCGAAATCTTTTTTTATTCTCTTTCCTGTTTTACATTTTGTAATCGTCACATAGAAGTGTTTTGTGAGTGGCGGTTGTTGCAATGTAATTACATTCATGAGGTGAAAGTCCACCAACTCCCAAACCAAAAAGTAATGGGTTCAGTTATGGGAGATTATACCTGGACTCTCAAAATCATGGCCCTAAACAGCCACAAGTCGTGAAAATTATTCCTATCATAGGAGATATCATGGTCCATAGCTCTTGGGCCCAGTGAAGGTTTTGTGCCAGACTTCTGACATATGGGGCAAAAGCCCAACTACCCCTTAATCCTGTGATATAGCTCTCATTTCTGGGAGATCGTATCTGGACCCTCAAAATGGGACCCAAATTGACCAAAAGTCGGTAAATTGCTATAATATGGTTATAACATGATCCATGGTCCTTGGGCCCAGTGAAGGTTTTTGCCAGACTTCTGACATATGGGGCAAAGACCAACTACCCTTACTCCTGTGGTATTTGTCTCATTTCTGGGAGATCGTTTCTGGACCCTCAAAAATGAGTCCCAAATTGACCAAAAGTCGGTAAATTGCTATAATATGGTTATCACATGATCCATGGTCCTTGGACCCAGTGAAGGTTTTGTGCCAGACTTTTGACATATGGGGGCAAAAGACCAAGTACCCCTTACTCCTGTGGTATATGTCTCATTTCTGGGAGATCGTATCTGGACCCTCAAAAATGGGATCCAAATTGACCAAAAGTCAAAGACCAACTACCCCGTTATTCCTGGGTATTTGTCTCAATCTGCTATAATATGGTTATCACATGATCCATGGTCCTTGGGCCCAGTGAAGGTTTTGTGCCAGACTTCTGACATATGGGGCAAAGACCAACTACCCCTTACTCCTGTGGTATATGTCTCATTTCTGGGAGATCGTTTCTGGACCCTCAAAAATGGGACCCAAATTGACCAAAAGTCGGTAAATTGCTATAATATGGTTATAACATGATCCATGGTCCTTGGGCCCAGTGAAGGTTTTGTGCCAGACTTCTGACATATGGGGGCAAAAGACCAACTACCCGTTACTCCTGTGGTATATGTCTCATTTCTGGGAGATCGTATCTGGACCCTCAAAAATGGGGCCCAAATTGACCAAAAGTCGGTAAATTGCTATAATATGGTTATCACATGATCCATGGTCCTTGGACCCAGTGAAGGTTTTGTGCCAGACTTCTGACATATGGGGGCAAACGACCAACTACCCCTTACTCCTGTGGGATATGTCTCATTTCTGGGAGATCGTATCTGGACCCTCAAAAATGGGACCCAATCTAATCAAAAGTCGGTAAAATGCTATAATATGGTTATCACATGATCCATGGTCCTTGGACCCAGTGAAGGTTTTGTGCCAGACTTCTGACATATGGGGGCAAAAGACCAACTACCCGTTACTCCTGTGGTATATGTCTTGTTTCTGGGAGATCGTATCTGGACCCTCAAAAATGGGGCCCAAATTGACCAAAAGTCGGTAAATTGCTATAATATGGTTATCACATGATCCATGGTCCTTGGACCCAGTGAAGGTTTTGTGCCAGACTTCTGACATATGGGGGCAAAAGACCAACTACTCCTCACTCCTGTGGGATATGTCTTGTTTCTGGGAAATCGTATCTGGACCCTCAAAAACGGGACCCTAAATGGCCAAAAGCGGTGGAAATAATTGATAGCAGAAAATTATATTATGGTCCATAGCTCTTGGGCGCAGTGAAGGTTTTGTGCCAGACTTCTGACATATGGGGGCAAAAGACCAACTACCCCTTACTCCTGTGGTATATGTCTCATTTCTGGGAGATTGTATCTGGACCCTCAAAAATGGGACCCAAATTGACCAAAAGTCGGTAAATTGCTATAATATGGTTATCACATGATCCATGGTCCTTGGACCCAGTGAAGGTTTTGTGCCAGACTTCTGACATATGGGGCAAAAAACCAACTACTCCTTACTCCTGTGGTATATGTCTCATTTCTGGGAGATCGTATCTGGACCCTCAAAAATGGGACCCAAATTGACCAAAAGTCGGTAAATTGCTATAATATGGTTATCACATGATCCATGGTCCTTGGGCCCAGTGAAGGTTTTGTGCCAGACTTCTGACATATGGGGCAAAAGACCAAGTACCCCTTACTCCTGTGGTATATGTCTCATTTCTGGGAGATTGTATCTGGACCCTCAAAAAATGGGGCCCAAATTGACCAAAAGTCGGTAAATTGCTATAATATGGTTATCACATGATCCATGGTCCTTGGACCCAGTGAAGGTTTTGTGCCAGACTTCTGACATATGGGGGCAAAAGACCAAGTACCCCTTACTCCTGTGGATATGTCTTGTTTCTGGGAGATCGTATCTGGACCCTCAAAAATGGGACCCAAATTGACCAAAAGTCGGTAAATTGCTATAATATGGATATAACATGATCCATGGTCCTTGGGCTCAGTGAAGGTTTTGTGCCAGACTTCTGACATATGGGAGCAAAAGACCAACTACCCCTTACTCCTGTGGTATATGTCTCATTTCTGGGAGATCGTTTCTGGACCCTAAAAAATGGGACCCAAATTGACCAAAAGTCGGTAAATTGCTATAATATGGTTATCACATGATCCAGGGTCCTTGGACCAAGTAAAGGTTTTGTGCCAGACTTCTGACATATAGGGGCAAAAGACCAAGTACCCCTTACTCCTGTGGTTTATGTCTCATTTTTGGGAGATTGTATCTGGACCCTCAAAAATGGGACCCAAATTGACCAAAAGTCGGTAAATTGCTATAATATGGTTATAACATGATCCATTGTCCTTGGGCCCAGTGAAGGTTTTGTGCCAGACTTCTGACATATGGGGGCAAAAGACCAACTACCCCTTACTCCTGTGGTATATGTCTCATTTCTGGGAGATCGTATCTGGACCCTCAAAAATGGGGCCCAAATTGACCAAAAGTCGGTAAATTGCTATAATATGGTTATCACATGATCCATGGTCCTTGGGCCCAGTGAAGGTTTTGTGCCAGACTTCTGACATATGGGGGCAAAAGACCAACTACCCCTTACTCCTGTGGGTATATGTCTCATTTCTGGGAGATCGTATCTGGACCCTCAAAAATGGGACCCAAATTGACCAAAAGTCGGTAAATTGCTATAATATGGTTATCACATGATCCATGGTCCTTGGGCCCAGTGAAGGTTTTGTGCCAGACTTCTGACATATGGGGGCAAAAGACCAAGTACCCCTTACTCCTGTGGGATATGTCTCATTTCTGGGAGATCGTATCTGGACCCTCAAAAATGGGACCCAAATTGACCAAAAGTCGGTAAATTGCTATAATATGGTTATAACATGATCCATGGTCCTTGGGCCCAGTGAAGGTTTTGTGCCAGACTTCTGACATATGGGGGCAAAAGACCAACTACCCCTTACTCCTGTGGTATATGTCTCATTTCTGGGAGATTGTATCTGGACCCTCAAAAATGGGACCCAAATTGACCAAAAGTCGGTAAATTGCTATAATATGGTTATAACATGATCCATGGTCCTTGGGCCCAGTGAAGGTTTTGTGCCAGACTTCTGACATATGGGGGCAAAAGACCAACTACCCCTTACTCCTGTGGTATATGTCTCATTTCTGGGAGATCGTTTCTGGACCCTCAAAAATGGGGCCCAAATTGACCAAAAGTCGGTAAATTGCTATAATATGGTTATCACATGATCCATGGTCCTTGGACCCAGTGAAGGTTTTGTGCCAGACTTCTGACATATGGGGGCAAAAAACCAAGTACCCCTTACTCCTGTGGGATATGTTTCATTTCTGGGAGATCGTATCTGGACCCTCAAAAAAAAATGGGACCCAAATTGACCAAAAGTCAGTAAATTGCTATAATATGGTTATAAACATGATCCATGGTCCTTGGGCCCAGTGAAGGTTTTGTGCCAGACTTCTGACATATGGGAGCAAAAGACCAAGTACCCCTTACTCCTGTGGTATATGTCTCATTTCTGGGAGATCGTATCTGGACCCTCAAAAATGGGACCCAAATTGACCAAAAGTCGGTAAATTGCTATAATATGGTTATAACATGATCCATGGTCCTTGGACCCAGTGAAGGTTTTGTGCCAGACTTCTGACATATGGGGGCAAAAGACCAAGTACCCCTTACTCCTGTGGTATATGTCTCATTTCTGGGAGATCGTATCTGGACCCTCAAAAATGGGACCCAAATTGACCAAAAGTCGGTAAATTGCTATAATATGGTTATCACATGATCCATGGTCCTTGGACCCAGTGAAGGTTTTGTGCCAGACTTCTGACATATGGGGGCAAAAAACCAAGTACCCCTTACTCCTGTGAGATATGTTCATATCTGGGAGATCGTATCTGGACCCTTGAAAATGGGGCCCAAATTGACCAAAAGTCGGTAAATTGCTATAATATGGTTATCACATGATCCATGGTCCTTGGACCCAGTGAAGGTTTTGTGCCAGACTTCTGACATATGGGGGCAAAAGACCAACTACCCCTTACTCCTGTGGGATATGTCTCGTTTCTGGGAGATCGTATCTGGACCCTCAAAAACGGGACCCTAAATGGCCAAAAGCGGTGGAAATAATTGATAGCAGAAAATTATATTATGGTCCATAGCTCTTGGGCCCAGTGAAGGTTTTGTGCCAGACTTCTGACATATGGAGGCAAAAGACCAACTACCCCTTACTCCTGTGGTATATGTCTCATTTCTGGGAGATCGTATCTGGACCCTCAAAAATGGGACCCAAATTGACCAAAAGTCGGTAAATTGCTATAATATGGTTATCACATGATCCATGGTCCTTGGACCCAGTGAAGGTTTTGTGCCAGACTTCTGACATATGGGGGCAAAAGACCAACTACCCCTTAATCCTGTGGTATATGTCTCATTTCTGGGAGATTGTATCTGGACCCTCTAAAAAATGGGCCCAAATTGACCAAAAGTCGGTAAATTGCTATAATATGGTTATCACATGATCCATGGTCCTTGGACCCAGTGAAGGTTTTGTGCCAGACTTCTGACATATGGGGGCAAAAGACCAACTACCCCTTACTCCTGTGGGATATGTCTCATTTCTGGGAGATTGTATCTGGACCCTCAAAAATGGGACCCAAATTGACCAAAAGTCGGTAAATTGCTATAATATGGTTATCACATGATCCATGGTCCTTGGGACCAGTGAAGGTTTTGTGCCAGACTTCTGACATATGGGGGCAAAGACCAACTACCCTTACTCCTGTGGTATATGTCTCATTTCTGGGAGATCGTATCTGGACCCTCAAAAATGGGACCCAAATTGACCAAAAGTCGGTAAATTGCTATAATATGGTTATAACATGATCCATGGTCCTTGGGCCCAGTGAAGGTTTTTTGCCAGACTTCTGACATATGGGGCAAAAGACCAACTACCCTTACTCCTGTGGTATATGTCTCATTTCTGGGAGATCGTTTCTGGACCCTCAAAAATGGGGCCCAAATTGACCAAAAGTCGGTAAATTGCTATAATATGGTTATCACATGATCCATGGTCCTTGGACCCAGTGAAGGTTTTGTGCCAGACTTCTGACATATAGGGGCAAAAGACCAACTACCCCTTACTCCTGTGGATATGTCTCATTTCTGGGAGATCGTATCTGGACCCTCAAAAATGGGACCCAAATTGACCAAAAGTCGGTAAATTGCTATAATATGGTTATCACATGATCCATGGTCCTTGGACCCAGTGAAGGTTTTGTGCCAGACTTCTGACATATGGGGGCAAAAGACCAACTACCCCTTACTCCTGTGGTATATGTCTCATTTCTGGGAGATCGTATCTGGACCCTCAAAAATGGGACCCAAATTGACCAAAAGTCGGTAAATTGCTATAATATGGTTATCACATGATCCATGGTCCTTGGACCCAGTGAAGGTTTTGTGCCAGACTTCTGACATATGGGGGCAAAAGACCAAGTACCCCTTACTCCTGTGGTATATGTCTCATTTCTGGGAGATTGTATCTGGACCCTCAAAAATGGGACCCAAATTGACCAAAAGTCGGTAAATTGCTATAATATGGTTATCACATGATCCATGGTCCTTGGGCCCAGTGAAGGTTTTGTGCCAGACTTCTGACATATGGGGGCAAAAGACCAACTACCCCTTACTCCTGTGGTATATGTCTCATTTCTGGGAGATCGTATCTGGACCCTCAAAAATGGGGCCCAAATTGACCAAAAGTCGGTAAATTGCTATAATATGGTTATCACATGATCCATGGTATTTGGGCCCAGTGAAGGTTTTGTGCCAGACTTCTGACATATGGGGCAAAAGACCAAGTACCCCTTACTCCTGTGGATATGTCTCATTTCTGGGAGATCGTATCTGGACCCTCAAAAATGGGACCCAAATTGACCAAAAGTCGGTAAATTGCTATAATATGGTTATCACATGATCCATGGTCCTTGGGCCCAGTGAAGGTTTTGTGCCAGACTTCTGACATATGGGGGCAAAAGACCAAGTACCCCTTACTCCTGTGGGATATGTTTCATTTCTGGGAGATCGTATCTGGACCCTCAAAAATGGGACCCAAGTTGACCAAAAGTCGGTAAATTGCTATAATATGGATATAACATGATCCATGGTCCTTGGACCCAGTGACGGTTTTGTGCCAGACTTCTGACATATGGGGGCAAAAGACCAACTACCCTTACTCCTGTGGGATATGTCTCAAATCGTATCTGGACCCTCAAAATGGGACCCTAAATGGCCAAAAGTCGGTATAATAGCAGAAAATTATATTATGGTCCATAGCTCTTGGGCCCAGTGAAGGTTTTGTGCCAGACTTCTGACATATGGGGGCAAAAGACCAACTACCCCTTACTCCTGTGGTATATGTCTCATTTCTGGGAGATCGTATCTGGACCCTCAAAAATGGGACCCAAATTGACCAAAAGTCGGTAAATTGCTATAATATGGTTATCACATGATCCATGGTCCTTGGGCCCAGTGAAGGTTTTGTGCCAGACTTCTGACATATGGGAGCAAAAGACCAACTACCCCTTACTCCTGTGGTATATGTCTCATTTCTGGGAGATCGTATCTGGACCCTCAAAAATGGGACCCAAATTGACCAAAAGTCGGTAAATTGCTATAATATGGTTATCACATGATCCATGGTCCTTGGGCCCAGTGAAGGTTTTGTGCCAGACTTCTGACATATGGGAGCAAAAGACCAACTACCCGTTACTCCTGTGGTTTATGTCTTATTTCTAGGAAATCGTATCTGGACCCTCAAAATGGGACCCAAATTGACCAAAAGTCGTAAATTGCTATAATATGGTTATAACATGATCCATGGTCCTTGGGCCCAGTGAAGGTTTTGTGCCAGACTTCTGACATATGGGGGCAAAAGACCAAGTACCCCTTACTCCTGTGGTATATGTCTCATTTCTGGGAGATCGTATCTGGACCCTCAAAAATGGGACCCAAATTGACCAAAAGTCGGTAAATTGCTATAATATGGTTATCACATGATCCATGGTCCTTGGGCCCAGTGAAGGTTTTGTGCCAGACTTCTGACATATGGGGGCAAAAGACCAAGTACCCCTTACTCCTGTGGGATATGTTTCATTTCTGAAAAATTGTATCTGGACCCTCAAAAATGGGACCCAAATTGACCAAAAGTCGGTAAATTGCTATAATATGGTTATCACATGATCCATGGTCCTTGGGCCCAGTGAAGGTTTTGTGCCAGACTTCTGACATATGGGGGCAAAAGACCAACAACCTCTTACTCCTCTGGGATATGTCTTATATCTGGGAGATCGTATATGGACCCTCAAAAACGGGACCCTAAATGGCCAAAAGCGGTGGAAATAATTGATAGCAGAAAATTATATTATGGTCCATAGCTCTTGGGCCCAGTGAAGGTTTTGTGCCAGACTTCTGACATATGGAGGCAAAAGACCAACTACCCCTTAATCCTGTGGTATATGTCTCGTTTCTGGGAGATCGTATCTGGACCCTCAAAAATGGGGCCCAAATTGACCAAAAGTCGGTAAATTGCTATAATATGGTTATCACATGATCCATGGTCCTTGGACCCAGTGAAGGTTTTGTGCCAGACTTCTGACATATGGGGGCAAAAGACCAACTACCCCTTACTCCTGTGGGATATGTCTCATTTCTGGGAGATCGTATCTGGACCCTCAAAAATGGGACCCAAATTGACCAAAAGTCGGTAAATTGCTATAATATGGTTATCACATGATCCATGGTCCTTGGGCCCAGTAAAGGTTTTGTGCCAGACTTGTGACATATGGGGCAAAAGACCAACTACCCCTCATTCCTGTGGGATATGTCTCATTTCTGGGAGATCGTATCTGGACCCTCAAAAAATGGGACCCTAAATGGCCAAAAGCGGTGGAAGTAATTGATAGCAGAAAGTTATATTATGGTCCATAGCTCTTGGGCCCAGTGAAGGTTTTGTGCCAGACTTCTGACATATGGGGGCAAAAGACCAACTACTCCTTACTCCTCTGAGATATGTCTCATTTCTGGGAGATCGTATCTGGACCCTCAAAAATGGGGCCCAAATTGACCAAAAGTCGGTAAATTGCTATAATATAGTTATCACATGATCCATGGTCCTTGGACCCAGTGAAGGTTTTGTGCCAGACTTCTGGCATATGGGGGCAAAAGACCAAGTACCCCTTACTCCTGTGGGATATGTCTTGTTTCTGGGAGATCGTATCTGGACCCTCAAAAGTGGGGCCCCAATTTATTAAAAGTCGGGAAATTGCTATAATTTGGTTATCTCATGGTCCATGGTCGTTGGGCCCAGTGAAGGTGTTATGCGAGACCTCTGACATATGGGGGGAAAAGCCAAACTACCCCTCACTCCTGTGGTTTATGTTTCATTTTTGGGAGATTGTATCTGGACCCTCAAAAATGGGGCCCTAAATGGCCACAAGTCGGTAAATTGCTATAATATGGTCTATGGCCCTTGGGTCCAGTGAAGGATTATGCCAAGCATTTTAATAAGTGGGCGGGGCTTAAAGTGAACATTTGGTATAAGTGATAAGAGAGCAACTGTATGTCCGCTTTGCATCATACTGGGCATGATGATATCGTTTGTTATTGTGTACATGCTTATGTTATTAACAGATGTCATTAATATGCATGGTGGGCATGGTTTAATCATATGTGAAAGTGCTACATGATATAAACCCGCCATACCTCATGAATGGTGTATCAGATTTATGCCATACAGTATGTGGTACACAGATGGGTTATGGTCTGTACATATGTTTTAATGTTGTGGTAGTGATGTCATGAATAGTAATGAGTACTAAAATGTCCTGAAATAGGATAAATGAGCAACCGTTTTTTTGCATCATACTTGATGATATTATTAGTTACCGTGCGAATGCTAATGTTGCCAACCTTTTTATTGATCTGCATGGTGGGTGTGGCTAATGAATGAATGCATGGAACAAATATTTCATGATATGCAATGAAATGACAGTTGATACAACACTTACAAATCAATCAGCATAAGAAAAAGGCATAGAAACCACAAAACCTTCTGGTTCATCAAAGGTTTTGGGCAATTTTCGGGAATTTCATTCAATGTTTGGGAATCACCATTAACAAACTAATTTTTGAGAATTTTCCTTCTTCTCGTGCAATTTTCTTTCGATATTATGTAAACAATTTTCCCAATCGAAAGTGAGCATGAAATTTTGCAAGAAGGGAAGGTGAAATCCTTTCAGGAAGTACCTTTCCTCTGCTCCCCGTTTCCTAAAACCAGAAGACTGTACTGTTTGCTCCTAATATGCAGATATGTTCCATTTATGGTGACAAATTGCTCATAAAACACGTTTTCACCAGGGACGGAGCCTGAGGGGGAAGGGGGGGGGCATGGCCCCCTGAGATTTTTTTACCATGATATCATTCTTAGTCACGGTTTATATGTTTTGTCTTCATTTTTTGCGGGACATTTCAAACAATTTTTGGGACATCTTTTCAATCTCATATTATTTTTATCGATTTTCGGTAAATTTTCTTAAATTTATTGTAAATTTCCTTCAATGTTTGGGAACTGTCTTTCAATTTCGGCAATTTTCTTTATTCTCGTGCAATTTTCTTCAATTGTTGGAAAATTTCCTTCATTTTAGGTCAAGTTTGTTATTTTCGGTAAATTTCTTTCAATGTTCGGTAATTTTCCTTTATTTTGCGGTATCTTTAATCCGATTTTTGATAAATTTTGTGTGAATTTCCTGCAATGTTTGGGAAATTCCCTTCATTTTGGAGCAAGTTTTTATTCTATATTCGGTCAATTTTCTTCAATTTTGGAGCAATTTTTATAATTCTTTTCTAGCAGTTTTCTTTATTTTATGTTAAAATTCCATCAATGTTTGGGAAATTTTCTTTATTTGGGGCAAGTTTTCTTCGATTTTCTGTAAATTGTCTTCAATTTTCGGTAAATTTAATTTCCTTCATTTGAGGGCAATTTTTCTTCGATTTTCGTTCAATTTTGGGAATTTTCCTTCAATGTTTAAGAAATTTTCTTCATTTTAGTTGATTTTGTTAAATTGTATTCAATTTTCCGTAACTTTCCTTCATTTTGGGGCAATTTTTCTTCGATTTTTTTTAATTTTTAATTTTCTGGAATTTTCATTCAATGTTTGGAAAATTTCTGAAATTTCCTTCATTTTGGGACAATTTTTTTGATTTTTAGTTTTATTCAATTTTGAGAAGTTTCCTTCAATGTTGATGATATTTCACTTTCAAATTTTTGAACATTTTTTTCATTTTGGAGGCAATTTTTCTACGATTTTCCAAAATAACCCATCTATTATAAAGAAATGCTACGAAATTTTACCCAAATTTTCAATGATTTTCCAAAATTTCTTCGATTTTTTTAATCATTTCCCAAATTTCTCTCTGCTCCCCATTATAAGACTCTGCACACTAAGTCTTGTCCCAATATGTGTCATTAATCATGACAAAACTGCCCATGAAATTGTTAACACGTCATCATGCACACCACGCATGTTTTCATGTTTTGTTGGACTTGACCAACCTCCGCTGACATATCTTGGTTGCGCCCTGATTATCACATCATCCCTAGTTTGATTTGACTTGCCCCCACTTCTACCCCTGATATTTTGTCCTGGCTCCTCCTGGCGTTACTTCCTTATCAGATAATTCGCTCGTATTATCAATGCTGTCAGCAACGAATTTTTGAAATAATTTAATATTCCCGGCATGCATATCTGAAAAAATATCATGAAGTAAAATGATAAATATGGACACATATGTCCAACATGATCTTTTTTTCATACTATTTTCTGATTTTAAAAAGTGAATCAAAAACGCAAAGATTAATTAATCGGAAACGATTAATCTAACTATTTTGTATCTATTTTTATATATCAGTTTATCTATCAATAAAAACAAATTGTCAACAATTTTGCCCGAAAAAATGCGTTGATGCTTATGCCCGGAAACCCTGCATTTGCAATTTTGATAGCATAAAATAGCATAATAATTTGTGAAATCCAGAGTTGTCGTCCTTATCGGCGCCCAGGGGCCAAGTCAAGGGAAACTTGGCGTTTTCAGCGTAAATTGGGTACCAAAAAATTGCTTAAAATTGTGTCAATTCCACAATAAAAATAGTTCAAAGAAATATATATTTTGGAACGAATGTTCAAATGTAGGATCCCCTTGATTACAATATGTGTCTTTAGTAGGGGTGCAGGTATGGTTTTCATGTTTTGAAAGTAAGAATGAAGCTTTGAGGGAAAATATTAATAACATTTATTTTGTAAATCATACAAATTGCTGGAGTTGAGAATAAAAAGTATATACATATACATTCTCATGACATTTTTCGTGCCCCTCTGAGCATTCGGCGCCTTTTTAAAAAGCTTTAGTGTGTGTGTGTGTTTTTTTCCTCTAGCTTTCCCTGCCACTACGCCACTGTTCATAATTTATTAATATGTGAACATGCTCCTAAATTGAAAGCTTTAAACAAAATCTGCGTAATTCGATATGACGCCGTACGATTTTTGTTTAAAAAAATAATTGAAAACAAATATCGGAATTATCTTATAACAGTATAACCAACTTCATTTTCCGTTTGCAATATACGCGACTTTTGGAGTCTGAACCTCGTATCGGGACCTTTCTTTTAATTTGAAAATCTTTTCTTTATCTTTTCGTTTTTCATATGCGAGATGAAAGAAAGCACGAGATTCAAAGAAAATTTCACGAAAATAAATGCTGCAAGGTAAAATAGAAGAAAAATTTGGTATAATTATTTGAAATTTTGGTCGAACTTGTCCACAAATTCCCGAAAAATGACAAAAATGTTCTCAAATTCCAAACAATTTATCTAAAATTGAAGAAAATTTCTCGAAATTGAAGAAAATGGCCAAAAATTAAAGGATATTTCCAAACTAATTGAGAAAAATGGCCCGAAAATGAAGGAAATATCCTCAAAATTGATTGAAATTGCCCCAAAATGAACAAAATTGTATGGACCGAGGAGTAGACGGGCCGAAGGCACGTGCCCCACCCCCCCACACACACACACACCCACACACACACACACACACACTTTTTCGCAAATCATAAAAGGATGACCTGCAATTTTGTAACAATTACTGTTGCAGAAGATATGAACAAAGGATCATGTCCACTAAAATCTGATATCTAGAAAAAATCGAATAAAATATCACATCTGATAAGGCAGTTAGGGCGTGATTATTTCTAAAAAAGTGAAGGTCACAAGAACTGAAAACGTAAGTAATGTTGGCAAAATATTTGGTTAAACTACTACAATTCGTTTTAAACTCTAACATGTCTAAACTAACAAAGTTACTCTAAGCTAACATAGAAACCGGGCGAGCCAGAGTAATCCCCCTCCCCCTCCCTCCATAATTTTATTGGGGGACAAGTAGGCCTACCATTTTAGCCATCCAATAAATGAAGGTCTAAAGAATTGATTGTGAACTGGTGAAGAGTCTGATTCCATGCATGGAATTTTTCTTCCGGAAATCTTGAATTTTTGTGAGATACACTTCACTTTTTTGTGAAAATTTCGTTCATTTTCGGGAAATTGTCTTCAATTTTCGGGAAATATTGCCAATTTCTATCAAAATTTCCAAAGATTTCGCGACCCCTACCCCCTTCCTTTACAATGATAGGATTTATACTATGATAAGAGATTTATACATTTTTTGATTTTTGGGACAAAAATTAAAATCTGGCCTCCCAATGTCAAATATCTTCCATATGTATATATATATATATATATATATATATATATATATATATATATATATATATATATATATATATATATATATATATATATATATATATATATATATATATATATATATATATATATATATATATATATATATATATATATATATATATATATATATATATATATATATATATATATATATATATATATATATATATATATATATATATATATATATATATATATATATATATATATATATATATATATATATATATATATATATATATATATATATATATATATATATATATATATATATATATATATATATATATATATATATATATATATATATATATATATATATATATATATATATATATATATATATATATATATATATATATATATATATATATATATATATATATATATATATATATATATATATATATATATATATATATATATATATATATATATATATATATATATATATATATATATATATATATATATATATATATATATATATATATATATATATATATATATATATATATATATATATATATATATATATATATATATATATATATATATATATATATATATATATATATATATATATATATATATATATATATATATATATATATATATATATATATATATATATATATATATATATATATATATATATATATATATATATATATATATATATATATATATATATATATATATATATATATATATATATATATATATATATATATATATATATATATATATATATATATATATATATATATATATATATATATATATATATATATATATATATATATATATATATATATATATATATATATATATATATATATATATATATATATATATATATATATATATATATATATATATATATATATATATATATATATATATATATATATATATATATATGTATATGTATATATATATATATATATGTATATATATGTATATATATATATATATATATATATATATATATATATATATATATATATATATATATATATATATATATATATATATATATATATATATATATATATATATATATATATATATATATATATATATATATATATATATATATATATATATATATATATATATATATATATATATATATATATATATATATATATATATATATATATATATATATATATATATATATATATATATATATATATATATATATATATATATATATATATATATATATATATATATATATATATATATATATATATATATATATATATATATATATATATATATATATATATATATATATATATATATATATATATATATATATATATATATATATATATATATATATATATATATATATATATATATATATATATATATATATATATATATATATATATATATATATATATATATATATATATATATATATATATATATATATATATATATATATATATATATATATATATATATATATATATATATATATATATATATATATATATATATATATATATATATATATATATATATATATATATATATATATATATATATATATATATATATATATATATATATATATATATATATATATATATATATATATATATATATATATATATATATATATATATATATATATATATATATATATATATATATATATATATATATATATATATATATATATATATATATATATATATATATATATATATATATATATATATATATATATATATATATATATATATATATATATATATATATATATATATATATATATATATATATATATATATATATATATATATATATATATATATATATATATATATATATATATATATATATATATATATATATATATATATATATATATATATATATATATATATATATATATATATATATATATATATATATATATATATTATCAGGACAATTTTCGTACCCCTGAGCATTCTTGTAACCTTGCGTACCTGGGGAGGGGGGGGGGGGTGCTTCCATATGTATGTGCCGCCAGGGCAGGTCTTTTTTCATTATTTTCTTAGTACGCGTCTTTACTCTTTTATTTTGCATTTTTACAATACTTTCTTTTGCTGAATACTCATACTGCAGGTATTAAAATTGACTTCTTTCACACTGCGGGTATCAAAAATATATAATTTCATGCTGCAATTGCCAAAAAATCTGTCATACTGCGGTTATGTTTTTGGTCGGTGGGTTGCACATTTGTCTTCCCTCTCTTCTTATTTTATTTACGAGATTGACGGAAAACTTAGGAACTGAATGTATTTAGATCTTGTCGGGCTGAGTTTTAGGCACCCATTTATCTTTTATTAAATAGGAAAACAAGGATTTGACAAAGTTATGAGATTATTTTTAAATCCACGTTCCAAATGTTTAATCAAGATCAACAATAATAAATCGTACACTGTAAGTTCCGATATATAAGTATAATGCTGTAATGTTCCGCCGATACAGTCAGATAGTTTTGTAATTTTGTTCATGATTTTCAATGACACTTTGAAAAGGACCTTTTACCAGACTGCCAGAGTGTGCAAAATAACCCAAATTTAAATATTGAGTTACTTCGATTTGGATCACACCTGTACAGAGAAGATACCATTCAGCTCTGTTCTAATAGTAACACGTATTCTCTTTTACCTGTTTACAGTTTGACGGAAACATCCGCGTATCATGGTCAAGTAAGGAGATGATGGAAGTTTATTTTCCAATACAATCAGTTCATTTGTTGATATGTAATAAAATGTTTGTTTTTACTTCAGGTACTTCAGGGTCAAGCAATGAGGGTCGAATAAAAAATAATCTCTCTTCCTCCCCACAATTTAATCAATCATCACCTTTAATTACTTTGGCAAAGGAAGGCCACTCAGTTATTCAGCTACGGTGTGGACCTTGAGATTTTTCGAGACAGTGCAATGCATAAACAGATACACATCATATGGTGAACCATGGGTGAACTGAGTCTTTAATTTCATAGTGATGTAGGCGCATAAGTTTAGAAGGGACCCTTCAGTCCTTTAAACAAAAATATTGAGAACTGTGAAATATTTCAAAATTACATGTACTTTCTGAGAGTAATCACGCCCTTATTTGAAGCCCATGCATCTTCCCTACTCCTACCGCACTTCAGCTGTTTGTAAATGCATAATAAATTGCTTTACGGCTTTTTAAGTTAATATTTTACTTTAATTAATTTGTAATAATAACGTTATGGTTTCATGGGATTTTTTTTCGAGTCTTCGTTTTCCGTGTCTTCGTTTCACAGGTCTTCGTTTTACAGGTCTGCGTTTTACAGGTCTGCGTTTTACAGGTATTCGTTTTACAGGTCTTCGTTTTACAGGTCTTTGGTCTTGGGTCTTTCGTTTTACAGTCACCCAGATTTAAGAGCATATTAGGCCTGTAAAATGTACACGTGCAGAGCTTCGGCAGTTCAAAACAATCCCCGGAATCGTTCTTAGGGTCCCAACATGAGAAGAAAATGGAGTCTATAATTACCATTGCAGCTGAGGCCCATTTTTCAGGGTACAGATACGATCTCCCAGAAATGAGACCTATACCACAGGTCAGTTTAGGGGCAGGTGGGCTTTTGCTCCCATATGTCAGAAGTCTGGCACAAAACCTTTACTGGGCCCAAGGGCCATGGACCATGTGATAACCATATAATAGCAATTTCCAGACTTTTGGTCAATTTGGGCCCCATAAGACATTTTGAGGGTCCAGATACGATCTCCCAGAAATGGAGACATATACCACAGGATTAAGATGGGTAGTTGGTCTTTTGCCTCCATATGTCAGAAGTCTGGCACAAAACCTTCACTGGGCCCAAGGGCTATGGACCATAATATAATTTTCTGCTATCAATTATTTCCACCGCTTTTTGGCCATTTAGGGTCCCGTTTTTGAGGGTCCAGATACGATTTCCCAGAAATGAGACATATCCCACAGGAAGTGAGGGGAGTTGGTCTTTTGCCCCCATATGTCAGAAGTCTGGCACAAAACCTTCACTGGGCCCAAGAGCTATGGACCATAATATAACTTTCTGCTCATTTGGGCCCCATTTTTGAGGGTCCCAGAAATGAGACATATACCACAATTATTTCCACCCTTTTGGCCATTTAGGGTCCTGTTTTTGAGGGTCCAGATACGATCTCCCAGAAATGAGACATATCCACAGGAGTAAGGGTAGTTGGTCTTTTGCCCCCATATGTCAGAAGTCTGGCACAAATTCTTCACTGGGTCTAAGGACCATGGATCATGTGATAACCATATTATAGCAATTTACCGACTTTTGGTCAATTTGGGTCCCATTTTTGAGGGTCCAGATACGATCTCCCAGAAACGAGACATATACCACAGGAGTGAGGGGTAGTTGGTCTTTTGCCCCCATATGTCAGAAGTCTGGCACAAAACCTTCACTGGGTCCAAGGACCATGGATCATGTGATAACCATATTATAGCAATTTACCGACTTTTGGTCAATTT
Source organism: Chiridota heheva (assembly GCA_020152595.1). Classification (NCBI taxonomy): domain Eukaryota; kingdom Metazoa; phylum Echinodermata; class Holothuroidea; order Apodida; family Chiridotidae; genus Chiridota; species Chiridota heheva. The sequence continues at coordinate 18,037 of JAIGNY010001854.1, forward strand.
GGGTCCCATTTTTGAGGGTCCAGATACGATCTCCCAGAAATGAGACATATCCCACAGGAGTGAGGGGGAGTTGGTCTTTTGCCCCCATATGTCAGAAGTCTGGCACAAAACCTTCACTGGGCCCAAGAGCTATGGACCATAATATAATTTTCTGCTATCAATTATTTCCACCGCTTTTGGCCATTTAGGGTCCCGTTTTTGAGGGTCCAGATACAATTTCCCAGAAACAAGACATATCCCACAGGAGTGAAGAGTAGTTGGTCTTTTGCCCTCATATGTCAGAAGTCTGGCACAAAACCTTCACTGGCTCCAAGGACCATGGATCATGTGATAACCATATTATAGCAATTTACCGACTTTTGGTCAACTTGGGTCCCATTTTTGAGGGTCCAGATACGATCTCCCAGAAATGAGACATATACCACAGGAGTAGGGGTAGTTGGTCTTTTGCCCCCATATGTCAGAAGTCTGGCACAAAACCTTCACTGGGCCCAAGGACCATGGATCATGTTATAACCATATTATAGCAATTTACCGACTTTTAATCAATTTGGGTCCCATTTTTAGGGTCCAGATACGATCTCCCAGAAATGAGACATATACCACAGGATTCAGGGTACTTGGTCTTTTGCCCCATATGTCAGAAGTCTGGCACAAAACCTTCACTGGCCCAAGAGCTATGGACCATAATATAATTTTCTGCTATCAATTATTTCCACCGCTTTTGGCCATTTAGGGTCCTGTTTTGAGGGTCCAGATACGATCTCCCAGAAACAAGACATATCCCACAGGAGTGAGGGAGTAGTTGGTCTTTTGCCCCATATGTCAGAAGTCTGGCACAAAACCTTCACTGGGTCCAAGGACCCTGGATCATAATGATAACCATATTATGCTCTCAATTTATTCCACCGACTTTTGGTCAATTTGGGTCCCATTTTTGAGGGTCCAGATACGATCTCCCAGAAATGAGACATATACCACAGGAGTAAGGGGTAGTTGGTCTTTTGCCCCATATGTCAGAAGTCTGGCACAAAACCTTCACTGGGCCCAAGGACCATGGATCATAATGATAACCATATTATAGCATTATTTTACCGACTTTTGGTCAATTTGGGTCCCATTTTTGAGGGTCCAGATACGATCTCCCAGAAATGAGACATATATCACAGGAGTAAGGGGGTAGTTGGTCTTTTGCCCCATATGTCAGAAGTCTGGCACAAAACCTTCACTGGTCAATTTGGGTCCCCCAAGGACCATGGATCATGTTATAACCATATTATAGCAATTTACCGACTTTTGGTTAGTTTTGAGGGTCCCATTTTTAGGGTCCAGATACAAATCTCCCAGCCCTGGACCATAATATAAGACATATCCCACAGGAGTAAGGGGTAGTTGGTCTTTTGCCCCCATATGTCAGAAGTCTGGCACAAAACCTTCACTGGGCGCAAGGGCCATGGACCATGTGATAACCATATTATAGCAATTTACCGACTTTTGGTCAATTTGGGTCCCATTTTTGAGGGTCCAGATACGATCTCCCAGAAACGAGACATATCCCACAGGAGTGAGGGGTAGTTGGTCTTTTGCCCCCATATGTCAGAAGTCTGGCACAAAACCTTCACTGGGCGCAAGGGCTATGGACCATAATATAACTTTCTGCTCTCAATTATTTCCACCGCTTTTGGCCATTTAGGGTCCCGTTTTTGAGGGTCCAGATACGATCTCCCAGAAATGAGACATATACCACAGGAGTGAGGGGGAGTTGGTCTTTTGCCCCATATGTCAGAAGTCTGGCATATTACAAAACCTTCACTGGGCGATCTCCCAGAAATGAGCAAGGGGGTAGTTGGTCTTTTGCATATGTGGACCATAATATAACTTTCTGCTCTCAATTATTTCCACCTTTTGGCTTTTGGCCATTTAGGGTCCTGGTCTTTTTGAGGGTCAGATACGATCTCCCAGAA
>JAIGNY010001855.1:0-21319 GCA_020152595.1 Chiridota heheva
TAGTGTCATTCTTTGAAAGGAACAGTCGCATTACTTTTCAAAAATTATGATTACAAGAAGTAACTTATTGAATAATGAGAAGCATTACAGGCTACAATGGATTGTATGTATAAAAATACAACTTTTCCCATTTTTGTGGAATTTTGACACTCGGAGAAAGGGCCAAGTTCTAGGCCACCCCGTTATCTGTGTTAATATTCAACAATCAACCTTTCCCGCTTATTATCAAGAATTCCAGAGGCTGTTTTATGAACAAGTTGTATTACGAGTATGGGGCATATACAGAGGGCTTTTGGGTAATATTGCATCATGGAAGACTGATTTACATTAAACTTCGCCCATTTGGGAGAAGATTTCGTTCTCCCAAAAGGGAGATGAAACCGGACTGATAATCATTTGGGTTACCATTTCTAAACAGGTAGAGGGGAAATTGTCCCTGCAAATGGATAAAATTCGGGCAAAATTGTGGGACTCATAGACAAAGCCTTGCAGTCGGAAACATGACCTCGGATGACCCGAAAACTATAATCAAAATTACGTGACAATCAATTTGAATTTGAGGGGGAAATTTCCATTTAATCTCAGTTTTAGATCAGGACAATTTGCTCTAAAACCAAAGAAAACATATTTGTCGTATGGATACACGATAAAATATACAACTTTTAGGAATAAACGACATCGTTTTATGTCAAAATGTGAACACTACTTTTCGCACAACAGCATATGAAAGATAAAAAACATGATAAAATTGACAACTAACCGATACAATAAAGGATGAAAATCACGAAAAATTTACCAATTCGTGAAGTAAAACCAAATGTTGTTTAAGCTATGAAAAAAATAATTTTAAATTTATCTTCGGACAAATCATAAACAAAGATCCTGAGAAAAGTTCTAACACAATTCGATTAGACCTGCTGTCGGCTTATATTGGACGCCATGATTACAACGTATGCGCATTGAGTGTATGTCTGTAAAACGGATGTACAACACCAATAGACGATCTACAGCGCTCCTGCCTCTCGAGAACAACTTATGCTATTGGAGGAGAAATCAACTCTCGAGGTTTACAAAATACTCTTAGATTTGAATGAATATCAAGAAAAAGAGTTTATTTTGTGATTTATAAGAGTAATTTCATACCTAATTTCGAGATGTGTACCCGTCATATCAGCTTTAGCGTTTGAAAAGCTAGATACCTCCCAATTTTTTATAAATTTCAAGTTTAGATAGATAAGTAGGCCCCATAAGTAATTTATGGACCCAATTTACTTTATTTAATAGTATGAGGTAACATTTATTACAAATTTGATCGTTTTTGTTTATTCCTATCAGCCAACAATCGAGCACAATTTAGTGAGAGGGCTCCGGGGCCCCAAAACCGTAACAGCTTACATATTTCGCCTAGAGTTGTTTATATATTTGTTACTTTTTTGGTATTTTGTGGCAAAACTTTGACATTTTTTACCATGTACCCACCCCCTTTCCCCAATAGGTCTAGCACTGTTTAATGTGAACCCCTTGTTGAATTATTTAGAACACATCACTGTGAAGGGGCAGGCTCCTAAAATAAGTTGGATTTTGTTTTATTTGCAGCTATTCTCATATACATAGCATGGGACTTCAACATGCTCTGTTGTCAGTTGTGTAGCCACGGGATGAATGGGAGGGGGGATCCCTTTTCACAGGAATTTTTCAAAATTGAGATAATCTTTGTTGTTTATATATATTTCGCTTTTAAAGTTGCCTTCAGAATTAGGCTGAATTTGAACACTTCGTTTTTGGAATGTTGGAGGGGGTCTTTGACCCCATACTTTTTTAATGATGGCTACACTACAATCAGTGGTGCAACTATCGTCCATGGGGGATATTGTGTCCGGGATCCTTGTCCAAGTATTTGCAATATGACATTGCTTGAGCCGCTTACGTTTACGTTGAGTTGTACGCAAACACTTTAATCACACTGACATAATATGGAGGTTTACACATTAAAAGTGGTAACCTCATTGTTGGAGACCCTGGGAAGAGAACAACCTTGATATTCTGGCACTTTTAACTCCCAAGCCACTTGTGTCTCCTTACAAAAAACGTCGCTGGGGTATTTTGATTGGGCTCAGGGTCTTGAATTGTGGTGATGGTGGTGTTTTTTTGGGGAGGGGGAGGGGGTGAGGTATCAGTTCCCAACTGGGTGAATTTATAAGGGTTTCGCGAAGAGGAAACGGTCGGATTTCCAACTGCCATATTAATTTTCCAACTGGTGTTCCATTTTGGGTGAAGGAGGTGGTGTGGGGAGGAAGGATGGGGAGGCAGAGGGGGAAGGGGGTGAGGCATCAGTTTCCCAAATGGGTAGATTTATGGGGTTCCCTGAAGAGGAAAAGGTCAGATTTCCAACTGCCATTTTAATTTTCCAACTGGTGTTCCATTTTGGGGGAGACACCCGTTTTAGTAACGCCTCTGCTCCTTACCAATCATGTTGTTACACACTGGGTAGGAATGTTTACCTCTGAAACTTTTATAACTCACCTGCGTAACTTGGAACTCCAGACTTGGTTGAATTAACATTCCAGCTTTAAACAAGTCTGTCCGTCTGTCATGTATTCAAGTGGTACTTCGTCTGTGCAATGAGGGGCTAATTGTCAGTTGAGAGTGAATAGGGTGAGACATGAAGGGCACTGTCACTAAGCAATCCATTGGATAATAACAATCTTGACCAATAGCAGATTATGAATAGTTGCACGTAAAGGGTATACATAACACAAATACAAACATTCATATAACACTTAAGAAAAGTCACAGAAAATACTTTATTTCACAGTGCAATTTATTTATCTCTTTTGGCTCAAATGTAAGTCTTGTATCAACTTTATCACAAATAAGCAATGCATTAAGCCACTCATATGTATAGGTGCTTCTGTAAAGATATATGGATGTGTAGCAGCAACTTATGCCAAGCTGCTTTAAATTCCATGGAAAATAGCACAAAAATCATCCAAATCGGTTAAAAATTGACCATTTTAGACCATTTTGAATTTTCAGGCCAAAATATGCAAATTTGTGTTCCTCTTTATGTTCCTTCTATGATGTATGAGTGGGTGGAAGTTCATATTTCCTTATGTAATCCCTTTTACTTTGTTTTATAATTCATTGTCACACATTTGTGAAAAACGGAAAGGAATTTTAACCAAACGTTTTTAAATGTTGACCATATCCTTAACCATATTATAGCAGGAATAGACTTTGTCCTCATTTTCAAGAACTGAAATTTAGGAAGGAAATTGAAAGAATTATAATAAAGCTTTTCATCTACCCATTCGTAGACTTTTAAACTTTGATTTGGACTACAGGTATATTTCACTTCACATCTGAGCAAGCTTTGTATGTTTGCTTTAAAGGACCAGAGATCAGTTAATGATAAATTAAATTTAGTTTTAAATTAAGTATTTTAGAGCTTTGTGAAATAACACAACAAATAATTGTTCACACAACCACAAAGTGTTTATTGTCTCGTGAGTGGAACTGCCCTTCATTTCCTGTTTTTTTTTTTAAATTGTAATCTACAATAGTTTAAAAGAGAGCAACTAGCTTTGTTTTTTTCTTTGCCATATCTTTCTTATTTTTATTTGAAAATAAATTATTTAGGTCAATAGAGGAAAAAGACAATATATAATACTATACAAATATTTTATATCATAATACATTACATCACATATTATACATACCCTAATAAAGCTCACATTTTGATTTTCTACTGTTTGTCTGAAACTTAATATGCTTTTTTTTAATTAGATTTCCTTGTCAATATTTTCTTGCACCAAACTGTAAGGTAAATGTTGTAGATGTCACTAGTCTTTTATGACAGCCTTTCGAAGTATGTGTCTATGAAGTGCTGCAAATAAACGACCATTCAATATCAACAAATCTATCAATGCATCACCCTGGTGTCAGAAAATGGACAAAACATTTTATCAATATATTCTAAAATAATCCTTAAAAAGTTATACTTATTATCCTGCTCCTCCCCATCATTTTCTCTTTGCACAGCGCATAGAAATGCTTAACATGATTTTGCACTATGCAAATTAATTATTGTTTTATGATAATAACATTATTGTTAAAGATGGTAATTATTTACCATTAACCAGTTACATGGCACTTTACTTTTTCTAAGTTGAGTGTTGTAAAGGACCGATAATGATAGTTTGCATAAGACATTAAACCATCTGCATCTTGTTTACCTCTTCTGTTGATGCAAAGATATTGTGGTACCCATATTCATGTCTTACACTGCTCCAATATCAAAATGTACTGATCCAATTCATTACTGCAGGTAAAACAAAGAAAGATATAATATGAAAGAATCATCTCATTAAACAATATTTAACATGTACCTTAGTACTTAGTAGGCCTTTGTTCTAACACCAAGTAGTAGGCCTATGCCTATGGCGTCTTTACGTTAGACCTAGCCAACGTTAGGTCTAGGGTCTAAACATTTGGTGCATAAACAGATCGTTCTTTGGTACGCCTATGTCTAAACCTAGAACCAGCAAATCCAAAATTGTGGATAATTATTACAAGAATATCATTTGGTTATATCCGTAAGCTCCGTCAATAACCGTATAACCAAATTAATTTCATTTTGTATAAATCCGTGCTATGTCTCATTGTATTGCCATAATAATAACCTAGTGTTACGGAAAAACCCCACCTCATCACGTTAGGAAGGAAAGTAGGTCTAAGAAGTGAGAATTTGGACTGGCATTTTTGCTGAGCATTTTCATCAACTAAAAGAACTTAAAGTTGGCTTAAATTTGACGACACTAATAGTTCACTTTATAAAAGCATCCTAATAAAAAATTGTCTGATATGAGGAAAAGTGACTTTTATAGAAAAACGATTGACGAATCTTACCTGTTCAAAGATCATCACAAATGGGCCTCGGAAAATATTTATTTTGGGAACTTTACCGAGACTGAAAATGCTTGGACCCCAATTTAACCCGAAATATAATGTCTTCCACGTCATCTAATCTTCTGCTGTAGAGACGAACATTGAAACTGCATAAGTTAAAACAATTTGAATTATCCGGCTACATTCGAGAGTGATCGTTTTACAAACCACGAAATACTCAATTTAAACTTCTGGGTCAAGTTCTCAGAAATGAATAATATCGCAGTAACGGTCATATAGCAGGTTCATGTTCCCAACTGTTGCAATATAGCTTGGGTTCAGGGGCGAAACCCTAGAAGCTTTGAAGATTTCTTGATTATAATGCCCCACAATGGTTTCAAATCAGTACACAAATTTTTGTTAATTTTAATTTTTCGTACAATTTCATTTTTTATTTTGTTAATTTTGCTTAATTTTTTTGCAATTTTCTAATTTTTTTTGGAAATTTTCCTTTAATTTGGGGAAATCGTCTTCCATTTTCGTGAAATTTTCAAAACATTTCCCTCATTTTTGTGAAATTTGAAATTTGCTTCAATTTTGGTGCAATTTCTTTCAGTTTTGTGAAATTAGTATCAATTTTTGTGCAATTTTTCTTCACTTTTCGTAAATACCCTTCTTTTTGTGAAATTTGCTTCATTTTTTGTGTAATTGCCTTCATCTTCCAGAAATTTGCTTCCTTTTTATTCAATTTCCCTAATTTTTTTTCAATTTTTGTGAAATTTAATTCATTTTCGAGAAATATTCTTCAACTTTGAGAAATGGTGCCAATTCAAATTTAATCAATATTTCAAATAATTTAACGACCACCTCTCCCCCTCCCATGTAGAGTAGCTTTGTCTATGAGTCCTACAATTTTGCCATAGTTGTATCAATTTCCGGAAAATTTTTTGCTTTTTTTGTACTGTTCTCTGCCTGTTTAGAAATGGTAACCTACGGACCTAAACATTTTTCTGAGTGTATTTTAACATTCAAATTTGAAACATATTCTCTTTTCTTCCAGTTTGTAGACGGTGAATCCATAATATTAAATTTGCAAATAATATCCTGAATAATATTGGTGATCATATTTAAGTAATGAGGGTCCATAATAACGAATTCTTGAATTTCCAACAGCCAGGGCCCCTGATTTCTGTAGAGAAACTCAAGGTTAAGAATACCAGAGAATGGTCAGAATGAAAACCTGTTGTAAAATTACAGTTAACCCTGGTGTTACAGAGATGCTTAGAAATAAGAAAAAAATCAAGTCTACAAAAAATACCAGGAGTAATATTCGACTTCCAAGTCAACAAAATTTCATCGTCATCGTCATCGTCATCTTCATCGTTATCATCATCATCATCACCATCACCATCATCACCACCACCACCGCAACCACCACCACCACCAACACCACCACCACCATCACCACCATCTATATCAACACCACCACCACCACCATCACTACCACCATCATCATCATCATCTCAGATAACAAAAAGTTAATGGTCCACCGGCGGTCCACTAGTGGCAACATCGGCGGTCCATTGGTGGCAAACACCGATGGTCCACCGGTATAAATGTCAGGTGGATCCCTGTCGGTCCACCGAGGGCACTTGACAGTTAGCCACCGAGAATCCACCAATGATCCTTCGGGCGTCCACTGACGGTACTTGGCGGTTAGCCACCGAGAATCCACCAATGGTCATTCGGAGGTCCACTGACGGCACTTAGCGATTAGCCACAGACAATCCACCAATGGTCCTTCGAAGGTCCACTGACGGCACTTGGCGATTAGCCACCTAGCATCCACCAATGGTCCTTCGGAGATCCACTACGGCACTTAGCGATTAGCCACCGAGAATCTACTAATGGTCCTTCGGGGTCCCTGACGGCACTTAGTGGTCAGCCACCGAGAAAAAACCAATGGTCCTTTGGCGGTCAATCTGCGGTATTTAGTTGTTAGCCACCGAGAATCTGCCAAGTCCTTCAGCGGTCCACCAGCGGTATTTTTCAGTTAGCTAATTGGAAACTACCAGTGCTCTTCTGTCGGACCACCAACTGAAAACAAATGGTCCTCTTGTAGCCCATGGGAGGAACTTAACAGCAAACCGCAAAAGAATGCATGCAGTATAATGGGACGCCAAAAAACCGGAAGTAAAAATGTTAGATATTTCATATTAATCTGGAGAATTTGGCAAGGGTTACACTGACATAAAGAATTGTGTACATTTATCAAGTTTCATTTTTAGCATTTTCTTTCAAAACAAAACATTGTACACAAAATTAGAAGCACACTTTAGCATCACATTTTAACTAGGAACCCATATAAAACAAATTAGAAGCAAACTTTAGCATCACAATTTGACTAGGAACCCATATAAAACATAAAACCATTCACACAATCTTGAAGGAATATTCCAGTGAAATTTCATCTTAATACAATTGATAGAGGACAATGAAAGAAACAGATCATGTCTTATTCCTACAAGAAAGTACAGAAAAAAAATCTTGCATGCATAACAGTGACTGTTGTAGTAAGTCTAAACCACTCATACAGCATAACACTGACAGAATATGTTAAAAACCTTATTTATTTCTTTGAATTTAAAAATCATATTTTCTATATAATTTGTGAATTTATTCCAACAATTTCTAAAGGAATATGCATATTTTGTTCCATTCTAACTCATGCAACATTTGTGCGCAACATGTGTGAAACACAAACAAACCTCACGGATCAAATTGCAATAACATAAATAAACATTTGAAGACCATTTGCCGGTGTAATGGAGGAGTTGTCTTAGACTCAGCACTTCAGTCACTTTTATGCATGCAAGAAAATTGTTTCGGGCCATAATTTCTGGTAGGAATAAGCAATGAACAAGGGATTTTCACCAATCTGTTTCATTTATTGCCTTCTAAAATATATGTAAGAATACTTCTTTATTTTCAGGGGTAAAATTTTGTGCTTTAGTTAACTTTTTCAATAGTTCTTTTAAAAATATAACATCAATATTAATGAATTATGCTTTCTGGTGATATATAAGAAATACCTCCTACATGCATTTAAAATGAAAAGTGAATAAAACCTACTAGCCTATATATTAGCTTATTAAGAAGCAATTTGGTCCTAGCGGCAGAGAATAAGCGTACGATGTGGAGGACACAGAGTGCAGGAGTTTGAATCCCATGGAAAGATTCGTCATATATATATTTTTTCTGCACGTGTGAAGTGTTTTTCAACTTTCCTTTGACAGAAAAAATTATTACTTCGTAACATTGCGAAGAAAATGTTATCAAAATATTTTAAATGTAACAGTTTCATTTCAGCAGTCACAAAAATTTGCAAGGGCATGTGATCTTTTTTAACGCAAGGTTAAGCCAAAAATTGCTCAATTTGAATGTTTTTTTTTCAATTTTGACCAAATATTGCATTCATTTCTCAAAATTTCATTATTTTAGCTATCATTTGATCAAATTATTATAAAATTTAACAGTTTCATTTCAGCAGTCACAAACATATGCAAGGGCAAGAGAATGTTAATCCAAAAATTGCTCAATTTGAATGTTGTTTCTTCAATTTTGACGAAATTTTGCATTCATTTCTCAAAATTTCATAATTTTAGCTTCCATTTCAGCTAAACTTGAAATGAAAGGAAAGTTCTCAAGAAGCTTCATAAAACAAAAAAAAAAACCTAAAACACCCACTCACTGTTGCAATGAACTGTGTCTCTAAAGTCTATAGACATAGCAACAAGTTTCCATACGTTTGTAACCAAAATTATTACAAGCCAAGTCCGTTTTTTGAAAATTCGATATAAAAATATGAAAACAAATTGGAAGATTTTTACCGCAAAATTTAAGAACTGCCTTCTTTATTACACATTGATTTTTTGCGACTTCACCAGTTATGCGCAGAACCAGCAGTATTTATAGTCATCAGACACAGATGACAAGTCACAATTTGATGGCGAACAGATTCAATTTGAGCCAGAAGAGGAAGGAAATTAGCCGCCTGCAGTACCGGAACACCAAGAAGACCATAACCAACGCCTTCAAAACACCGAATGGTGAGGAGGATAAATTTCACTTTATTTTGACTACTACCAAGCGCTACAAAACTTTTAAAAAAATGTAAATGAAAATATATACTAAATAACTTTGTATCCAATTTTTGCTTATGACTCTTAATTTGTACTAAATTTTACCACGAAACTACAACCTCACACTGGCTGTAATACCAGATACGTATGCCGGGGGACGGCAGGGTAGTATGTTGACATGTATACTGGGACGCTGGCCCGCATTTCTTCGACTGGTGACACGTCACAGCATAAAATGGGTTGGACTTAGAATTGAACAAACAGTCGTCTGGAAACAGTCAATATTTCAATTAATTTGGATTTTCTCGAAAATGGTAGAAAATTTAAAAAGAAAACTAAATGTAAAAGTTGTTTAGATTTGAATTATCTGTATTTTGGTAGGTAAATTGCTACATGTCAATAGACCTTTAAGGGTTATCAAATACTGTACAAAATGAAAATGAATTTCTAATAGCTCACAAAAGCGTACATTGATAAAATACAAAAAATTCATTCTTATTAACCCAAATAAAAATTGGTTAAAGAAGCACTAGACCGAAAATTGAGGGCGATTGTTTTTGCGACTTTCACAGATATATTATCCACAACAGATCGATAAACTTCATGCCTCCATAGCCCACAGACAACATGAGGGAAAAGGTCACTTGAATATTCATATTAACCAGAAAATTACTATACCGTTGCGTGCTAGATAAACATTTTGTTTTTTTGGGAGACCCCCTAAAAATACGCCTTCACTTTTCGGTCTAGTGCTCCAAAAGCACACACCCAAAATTCGTCAGAACTATTTGTTTCAAATATGTAAACATACAATGAATCTGAAATTCTACATCAGTTGAGTGCATCTAAAGTCTATAAATGAAATGATTTTAAAAGCTCATATGGCAATAATTTTTAACTAACAAATAACAAAATGTACTACATTTAGGGTTGGGCGGTATTGCCCATCGTTTCGTATGTACCAGGACAAGATTGTAACAAAGCACTTAATACTTCTTAAATACCCCACCATAAAGACAAGGAAATGCACAGTGGCTGGTTTACATAACAGCACAAATTAACTAACCTACAATACTGGGATGAGTTGAACACTCCTAATATTGGCAATAATTATTCTTGATTACTTTCTGATAGGGTTGGGTGGTATCAGCAATTTGCCCATACGGTATATCATCACAACCATACCTGTCTTACTAAAATACCGGGAAACAAAATATTAAAGAAGAAAAAGTCATGAAAAACTACTAGGCAAAGGAGTGATAACTGTTCCATGTATCACGGACTCGATACATGACAAGCCATTCAATTAAAAACGCACAGCGAACCCGACAAACATCGATGGAAATACTCAACACTGAATATTAAACACTAAAAGAAACTTAATAATCTAATACGAAATTTGATATCTTTCCTTGTTACATCTGCAATTCCCATACTAAATTGTGAAATGAATGTAAAATAAACAAGACATCTTACGATTAAGATATTCTTTCAATCTGTTCTGTGCACTTTACTTTAGAAAACCTGTGCAGCACACTAATGAAACATGCCCGTAGCCAGCATGGGGCACGGAGCTGTGTCCCCCCCCCCTCCCCCTTGCGAAGGTAGGTGCCAGTTCTGTTTGGAGATCATATTGTAACCGTAAAAAGACAATATACTACCTAGTATATTAAGAGGACTACAATATCAACATAAATTATGTTTTGGTTGACGGGCAGTTTATAATCTATATACCAGTATTGCACAAAGACAACAATTATGATTCGTATGAGTGGGATGCTATTATATCTACTGCTCACATGGGTGACGTGGCCAATGGGAAGACTTAGAGAGAGCTCTCTGGTAGCGCAGGTAGCACTCGGCTCATAAGGTGCTTATAGCAAGCCTTTTTAGCACCAATTCCATGTCCCATGTATTTTCGCAGGACTTCGAAGGAGCATGCCTTTGACCATTTGTTCAAAGCTTTAAAGAAGAAATCGTCACACCATAAAAGAAGCCATTGATGGTATTGTTCTGTTTGCCGAGTTTGAACTGCTCGCAGTTCCTTCCGGGTGCCAACCAAAATAGGTATCTAAACTAATTTCCATTCTTAACCAGGAAAGTTTGAAAGTCGCCCCAGTTTGAAAGTCACCCCAGCCCTAACCATGGTTAGACTGCAGCTGAATGTGGACTTTCTTTAGGGGGCTGCCCCATTTGATACTGGGCCCTGATGACCCTATCTTACAAGCATGGATGTAGGAAGAGGGTGCGAAGGCTCTCCAAAAAAGTACTGAAGCGGGTTCCACTTCCCCCCAATAATGAAGGTTATAATGAATTTATTTTGACGAGTCCAGTCAGATTCTATGGCATAATTTTGGGGAAATTTGCTTCATTTTTCGGGACATTTCCTATTTTCTTCGATTTTCTTCAAATTTTTAAGCAGATTTTATCAATTTTCGCGAAATTTCCTTCGCTTTGTGTAAAATTGTGTTCATATGCGTGAAGTTTGCTTCAATTTTTGTGAAATTTGTTTGTAATTTTGTGCAATTTCCTTCATTTTCGTTAAATTCGTATCAAATTATGAAAGGTCTTAAATTGTGAGGAATTTCCTTCAATTTTTGTAAAATTTCCTTCATTTTCGTGAAATTTGTTTCAATTTTTGTGTTATTTCCTTCATGTTCTTAAATTTTTGGGATATTTCCATTATTTTCAAGAAATTGCCTTCAATTTTGTGAAATTGCCTTCAATTTCGTGATTACTTTTGTAATATTCTCTTCATTTTCGTTAGATTTGTTTCAATTTACAATGTTACCTTCCATATTGTAAAAGTTGTGTTCAATTTTCGGAAAATATTCTTCAATTTCCTGCAATTTTTTCAAATTTTCTGAAATTTCCATGTATTTTTGTGCAATATTCGTAATTGTGGTAAAATTTTCATAGTTTTGTGTGCATTTTCTTTCATTTTTGTAAAATTACATTCATTTTCGTGAAATTTGCTTCAACTTTGTGCAATTTTGTTCAATTTTTGGAAAGTTTGCTTCAAATTTTATGCAATTTTCTCATTTTGGTGACATTTTCTTTAATCTTTGTTCAATTTCTTTCAGTTTCTTTAATTTCTTGAAATGTGTTTTATTTTCGGGAAATTTTCATACAATTATTTTTAAACTTCCTTCATTTTTGTGAAATTTGCTACAATTTTTGTTCAATTTTCTTCATTTTGGAGAAATTACATCCATTTTCGTGAAATTTGCTAAACTTTTGTGCAATTTCTTTCATTTTTGGGGAAATTTGCTTCAAATTTTATGCAATTTCTTTCATTTCGTGAAATTTGCTTCAATTTTTGTGCGATTTTATTCAGATTCTTCATTTTTTTTAAATTTGCATTATTTTCGAGAAATTAACTCAATTTTCATGAAATTTGTGTAAAATTTCCTTCATTTTCGTATTTTTTTCTTCTTCAATTTTTGAAATCTTCTTCATTTTTGTAGAAATTTGCATCATTTTTCTGCACTTTGCTACATTTTCCTTCAATTTTCGTAAAATATCCCTCATTTTTGTAAAATTTACATCAATTTTTGTGCAATTTGCTAAATTTTCCTTCAATTTTCGTAAATTATTATTCATGTTTGTCAAACTTGCATCAAGTTTTGTGCAACTTGCTACATTTTATTCAATTTTTGTAAAATATCCTTAATTTCTGTGAAATTTCCTTCATATGTATGAAATTTGCATCAATTTTCATGCAATTTGCTACAATTTTCTTCAATTTTCTTAAAATATCCTCATATTTGTGAAACTGGAAAAAATTGTGCAATTTCCTACATTTTTCTTTAAGTTTTGTAAAATATCCTTCAGTTTCGTGAATTTTGCATCAATGTTTGTGCAATTTGCTACATTTTTCTTCAATTTTTGTAAAATATCCCTCATTTTTGTAAAATTTGCTTAATTTGTGTTTAATTTGCTCCAATTTGTGTTCAATTTTCATCCTTTTCGGGCAAATGCAAATTTCGTTGGGAAAATTTGACGTACACCCCCTGGCCTCGAAGTCAAGTTGCGCCCCTGAGCATAGATATCTTGATGCTTATCGGTGCCAATGATGAGTGGCTCACCATTGGGGCATGGGGTGCAACCCCAAGATTACTTTTTGTATTCCCCCTCCGGGCCATCCCCACTATCATGTTTCGCTCCTCCAACTAGAATATCTTAGAGCCGCCCGTGATGTCCTTGGTGACTAAGGGTCCATGCAGGGAATGCATAACTTTTAGAACATATCTCACCAACACTTTTTTCTGAATGTATTTTATGTTTGTTTTTGGAAACATTCATGTTCCGAAGTTGTTTCTGAACATATATTTTCCAAACATATATTTGTTTTCCTAATTGATGTTATATGACGACATTTTGTATATATGTTCTAGGGGTAGATTGGGAATTACGCGCTCGGGCCCAGTATCAATCATATCGTATTGTCAATGCTTGAAGTCCTCTAAATCTGTTTTTTTTAGCTCTGGCCCATGGAGCTTACCCGCCCTATTGTCTGATTGTTGCGCCTGGTGGCGTTTGATAGTTACATGATTAAAAAAAAAATTAGAAATTTAGAAGGATGTAGGGAAATTGCAATAAACAAATGACGTTATATCTACGATAATGAATCTGTATACAAAATTATATAGTATGTAAAAATCCTATCCTCCACCACCACCCCACCTAAAAGCATCATGCCATGAATGCACACCAGTCAAATGATTGCCTTAGTATTTTAAGGACCTTGATCAGAAATTACAAACAGGATACATTTTGACATTTTTGAACTCCATTAGTACATGACAGCATGATTTCATAAACGATGGCACATACCTCATGAAAGAATGGTTTACCAGTATGCCACCATAAGTTATACATATGGTATCCGCTGACATGAGGGGTGAACGGGGGCAATTTTCTTAGGCCTGGGATCCTAGAGGATCTACAGGGTTCATAAATGACCGTACATATTATATGTGGACCTGGAGTTTCAGTTTTCTCCCCGGCAGCCCTCCCTGCGATTCCTCCCGGCAGCCCTGCCAGTGCCGCTGACATGGGGGAATGAAAGGGGAAATGCCCTCATGCCTGGGGTACTACAGCCCGGGTCATAAGGAACAACAAATTATATAAATAAACTATGCAAGTCAACAGGTACTGTTTACTTATCTGGGTCAATTGTCAAGGTTACGCGAGGGTGATGGGCGATCTGATGATACCATATGATGAGAAAACAATTATTAGTATATTTCAAAATGTTGGTGTGTTAGCCAAAAATTACGTCATGATGTCCGTCTGTCTCATATTGATCGTAACTTTGCGGGGTAATACAAGAGTACATGTTGACCATGTCTCGTAGGCAAGTTTATGGGCTCGGAAAACAGCTGTGATCGGTTCGATATCCAAGGGCTCAACTGAGCAGAAAACACCTAAGTTGAATGTGCGTGAATCGAGTCGCGGAGCTTGACTTACTGTCATCCTGTAATTTAATGGGCGAGTATAAGCATGCAATGCAAATTGGAAGCGGGGGTATGAAACTTGATCACCCGACCAATTTTCTTTTAATGATTGGGTATTTTAGACACAATTTTGATGTGGCCTCTTGATCATAATGACATTGAATAGGTCAGAAGGGAAGAAGAGGGGGTAGAAGAAGAAGTGGCAAAGTAATTTTGTCTGGGATTGTAGTGTTCCTTACTTTGCATGTGAATACATCATTCTTCAACAGTTAAGCAAAAGAAGGCAATTTTAAATTCATAAACTTCTGTTCTCAGAATGTGTTCTTCTTGTCACAGGTAATTATTTTGACGTATAAGGAATTCTCAATTTGGATGAAATATTAAAGTCAGTCCTTTAATTCCGTAAATGTTTTAACTTTAGATGAACTTGTTGCTGCTATCTCTCACGCACTCTTTTCACTTTTCAGCCCTCCCATTGGATGCCGCAAACAAGAGTTTTTATGTAGCATTAATTGTAACGTCTCACGGCGGCCGTCTTGGATTTATGGAAGGTGTATTCCCCGTTCGTAAAACGTTGATGGACAGGGTACTCTCAGAGTTTATTGCGGGGATACCTAAACACTCCAAAGAAGTATGATTTTTATTGCGAGGAAAGATACATTCTATTTATTCAACAGTCAGATTTGCAGGTTAACCAATAGATCAATATATATATATGTATATATATATATATATATATATATATATATATATATATATATATATATATATATATATATATATTTATATATATATATATATATATATATATACACACATATATATATATATATATATATATATATATATATATATAGATATATATATATATATATATATATATATATATATATATATATATATATATATATATATATATATATATATATATATATATATATGTATATATATATATATATATATATATATATATATATATATATATATATATATATATATATATATATATATATATATATATATATATATATATATATATATATATATATATGTGTGTGTGTGTGTGTGTGTGTAAAAAAATAAGTTCCATTGTATTTATTACAAACAAAACAAAATAGAAAAAATGACAATGTCTCTAACCAACATATTAGTTTACAATAATCTGTTGGCTAGAGACATTGCCATTTTTCCTATTTTGTTTTTATATATATATATATATATATATATATATATATATATATATATATATATATATATATATATATATATATATATATATATATATATATATATATATATATATATATATATATATATATATATATATATATATATATATATATATATATATATATATATATATATATGCATGGTTCTTGCCCATATGGTTATAAGCGATGTTATAAATGTTGTCAAATATATAATGTTGAAATAAGAAACACACAGGAAGTTATCTTATATCAACATCATAATATGTGTATATAAAGTAAATACTTTAAATTTTAGGCTGTACTTTCTACCTTTAATAAGAAGCTGGTCTAAGAACCCTTACATAAATATTAGCTTAGAGCACGCTTGCGACAAGCTAACAATTTTGAGCTTTACCAAGCATGTTGCAAGCTAGTATTTGGAACAAATAGCTTGCGCAAGCTAGCAAAAAGTTTCTGGAAGCTTGCGTGAGCTAACAAGTATTTTATGGTAGCTTGCGCAAGCTAATGTTAGCTAGCTCAAGCCTAATGTTAGCTTGTGCAAGCTAGTATTTCTTCCAAATACTAGCTTACAGCACGCTTGTTACAAACTTGCAGCATGCTTGCGCAAGTGTCTCGACTTTCCGCTGACAAGATCTATTGTTAACCTGATTCATCACACAAGTGCAGTGTATTTGCTTGCCTCATAAGTTCAGGATGGTGGAGCAGAAAGCTTACTTGAATTGGCTGATTAAAATTAGTTTGTTGTTTAAACATTTAGAGATGAGTGATTTTTCTGGTATGAGCGTGTATGACTGCCTTTATTTGTAATTTATGCAGTTTTCTTGTAGAAATATTTTCAGCACAGATCCTGACGGCCTTTACTCCTCATGTGCAGTAATACACTATTCATGGAGATTGATTAAAGTTGGTCGCTATAGGAAAGGCTTCCAACTGCCCAAACATGGCCAATGTCATTCTTAAGTGCTTATATACTATGCAATTTTGTGTATATATGTACTGAAGCATGACTTCACTGGCCATGTCTGGTCAGTTGGAATTGTGAGCCTTTTCTTAGTATACTGGTAAAAACTATGCAATATATTGATATCAGAAATTGCTCAGCCTTATTCGACAGTAAGAGCAAGGTTGGTTGCACTAGCAATGCAGTAGCGTAGCCACGATACTGCATTGCAAACAAAAGTGCCTTCAGAAGTGGACTAAATTTGAACACTTCATCTTGGGAGGGGAGTCTAGGACCTTTTTACTTCTTTGATGCTGGCTACACCACTGGTTGGTTGTGCAAAATGTTCCATGAGTTTAGTCATTGATAGTAAGAACATTAAGTCTATTCACAATAAGGTGATATCTACTGAGGTATGGTCGTTACAAAGGATTAGTTCGTCCATGGATGTGTTGGGGCAATATTAGCTAAATTAGTTTAAAATCTATTTAAAACCATAGTAGTAGCAAAAATATGTATCAAATTCATGCAAAATTGATCATTTTGCAATTATTTTATTTTTTATTTTAGGAACATTATTCTATTTCATGAAGATTTTTGATGTAAAATTGTAGGACTAGGTAACCTTTTTGTATTCAAATCTTTTCATCACAATTATTGCTGCCCTTACAGAAATATTACCTTGCAGCAAGCTTGCAAAATGCTTGCGACAAGCTAACATTTTTAGCTTGTGCAAGAGTTGTGCAAGTACGCTGCAAGCTTGTGCAAGGATGCTGCAAGTGTGCTTTAAGCTTTCTGAAAGCTTGTGCAAGCTTGCTGTAAGCTAGTATTTGGAACATTAGCTTGCGCAAGCTAACATTAGCTTGCGCAAGCCGGCTGGAAGCTTAAATATCTGTAAGGGTGATAAACCTCAGCAAAGGTCATGAGCTGTAAAATTTGGCCAAAGAATTGTAAAAAGATCATAGAGTTTTCATAGTATAGTTATGAAAAGGTCAAATAATTTGTACACTTTTTGGGGAAAGATATGAAATTCTATTATCTTATCGAAGAGAGTTCATGAAAGTTCACAAGAGAGTCATTGGCTTTGACTTCTCCGAAGCTGCAAAAATTCTGCTATACTAACTAGAAATACTATGCAATAATTTATCAAGCTTTTGTAGGAATACATTTCCCTGCTCTGAGACAAAAAGTACTATTTGGAAGTATGACAATCTGGATTTTTGAAATTCACAACAAAGATGTAGGTGTATGATCGGGGAAAATCCCTGGTATGATTTTCCATGGAAAAGCATTGAGGCATTACAAGTTGTAATTGGGAATTGAATCTGTCAATAGTAGTGATTTTCTTTTCTTTTTGTGGGCGTAGTATTTTGACAAATAATGTGCAATGGATATTTAGTATAATACCTTTACGATTTGTTTTTCATATAACGATAATTCAGGGAATAAATAATTAAACCCTTACAGAAATATTAGCTTACAGCACGCTTGCAACAAGCTAACAACTTTTAGCCTGAACAAGCGGGCTGCAAGCTAGTATTTGGAACAAATTAGCTTGCGCAAGCTAGCAAAAACTATCTGCAAGCTTGCGCAAGCTAGCAAAACTCTCTGAGAGTTTGCACAAGCTAACAAATATTTTATGCTAGCTTGCGCAAGCTAATGTTAGCTTGCACAAGCTAGAACGTTTTAAATACTAGCTTGCAGCATGCTTGCTGCAAGCTTGCAACACGCTTATGCACGCTTGCTTAAGCTAAAAAAATTAGCTTGTCGCCAGCGTGCTGCAAATTTATATTTCTGTAAGGGAACCCTTATGAACATACATGAATATTAAGTTTAAAGAAAATAGTATCATTATTCAAATCATCCCTTACAGAAAAAAAAAAAAAAACTGGTTTGCAGGAAGCTTGTGACAAGCTATTTTTAGCTTGTGCAAGCTTGTGCAAGCTTGCTTGAAGTTGAACGGTTTTTGCTAGCTTATGCAAGCTAGCAACTTGCATTTGTCCCAAATACTAGCTTGCCGCAAGATTGCAGCAGCTTGCCCACGCTAAAAATTGTTTGCTTATAGCAACTTGCAGCAACCTAGTTTTTCTGAAGATCATCATAGTTAGTGTTTTGGTAAAAAGAGA
The DNA here is from genome assembly GCA_020152595.1 of Chiridota heheva. Taxonomy (NCBI): domain Eukaryota; kingdom Metazoa; phylum Echinodermata; class Holothuroidea; order Apodida; family Chiridotidae; genus Chiridota; species Chiridota heheva. The sequence goes on from JAIGNY010001855.1 coordinate 18,766, forward strand.
CTCACAGATATGCATTTGAGGAATATATGCTCTGATCCCATGCAAAACAAAATCAATGTTCATATAGGTTTGTTCATAAATTGAAATCTATGCAATCATGAAAGATATAGTTTGACCCCCCCCCTCCCCACTTTCAACCCACCCCTCCTCCGAGGCGTACGGAGGCAGGGGAGAATACTGACTCTGGGAAAATTCCACCTTCCTGGTTGCATTCTTTCTTCAGTTGAGAGGTGAAATTGGGAAATTAGTTACAAAAAATTGACAACTGAGGTCAAATTATTGGATATTTTGTAACATTTCCCAAAACTGGCCAAAATTCCAGAAATTGAGATTTTTTTCATTTTTGTGAATTTTCTTCAATTTGCAAAATTTCCCAGAAATTGAAGAAAATTTCCAGAATAATGAAGGGGATTTTCCAATTAGCAGCAACTTTTGATGGAAACCTAATTTATCAGTGCAATTTTTCCATTTTTCACAGGAAATAGTTTTTTAATTTTTTGCCACTTCTCCCCTAAGAGTGATCCTTCATATGCCCCCTTCAAATTGTCAGCCTCTAGGTGATAATAACTCATTGTCTCAATCAACTGACCAAAGGCTGTTTGTTGTCCATATAAGAATTCTAATTTATTTGTATTCTTAATTGTACTTAAGATAGTTTGGGAGATGTCAAACTGCTGGTTTAAAAATAATTACACCAGAAGTTGTAGATTTGTATTCATTAGGTTTCATGGAGGCCGCCATTTTTAATGTACACTAACGCTAAGTCAATTAGGATTTTAAAAGTGCGCGTGGGGGATATTCTTTACAGTAAAAACATATCAAATGAGCATTCATTAATTTTGACAGTGCACTTTTCAAAATCTACCGCAGATTTTCGGTTTAAAATAACAATAAACTACTATTGATCTTGATTTCTCTGAATTTATCCGTTTTATCACTATTTGAATGTTGTATTGATAAAAAATTCGATGGAGTCTAACAGTATTAAATAATATATAATGTTGAAAAAACTGATTGAAGGCATAGCCCGAATCAAAATGATAACTTCCATAATACAGTATGTTGTGTGTGAGTGTGAATGCTCAACTGATAACAAATCTACAAGTTCTGGTGTAATTCTTTTTACATCAGAAGTTCAACATCTTCCGGATTGTAAAATTAATTCTTTCTACAAAGTGTCAGTCCAAATTGACAAAAAGGGAACTTAAGAATGGACTAAAGCTTCAAACAAGGGAGTTGTTATTTGGACCAAATAACAACTCCATGCTTTGCTGGTCTGAATGATCTGTACTTTTGATTGAAAATAATCCCAAAGACTTAAAACATGTTCGAATCTTTCTTACATATGCAAACTAGATGCTAATATATTCATATAAATTTGGTTGATTATCTCATTGACGTGAGCAACTGACAGTAGAACAATATAGTCAGTGCTATATTTTAGTATCAAGTGAGAATTTTTTTTTATTTCACTGATTTTGAATAAACTTTGAATATGTCAATTACTCAATGTGTGTTTGTGGTTTGCTTTGCAATGCTAGACACCATTATTTTGTTCCTTTGTTTAAAGATTATGCCATGTGTTATAAATGTTTTTTTCATTTGCATAGTCGATAATGAAACGATTTTTCTTTTGTTATTTTAGGATTAAACCCATTGGGCAATCTTAAGGTGGTATTTTGTCTCCAGAAATTGGGGGTGGGGGTAGTGGCAACAAAAGGAGTTTTGTGTGTATAACTTACCTCCTCCCCATGACCCTGAATGTTTTAAGAAGATCAGGGGTGTAGGAAGCTTTTGAAAAGTGGGGGCACAACCTTTTAAGGGACACTTTTTAGGTCATATGTCTCCCATCCTAATTCTGTAGATAGAGACAAAGTAAGATAAAGCAGGCACTTCATTTTTAGAAAGGGGCACTTTCCAATAGGAACACATTCAACCAGTACATGGGGCTGACAAATGTCACAAGTTTTCTACCGTTGGCACAGTAATTAAGGGGCACTCTTCATTTTCAAAAGGGGCACTTTTCCAATGGAAACACATTCCTCCCGTACATGTGACCACAGATATATAATAAAATGCTTATCTGGCACGCAACGGTATAGCAATTTTCTGGTTAATATGATTATTCAAGTAACCTTTGCCCTCACGTCGTCTGTGGACTATGAAGGCATACAATTTATCGATCTGTTGTGGATAATATATCTGTGAAATTCGCAAAAACGAGCGCATTCACTTTTCGGTCTAGTGCCCCTTTAACATAGTTTTCTCACCACTTTGTTTCTAAAATCTTTCTCTATCATATATGACAAAATGCAAATCCATGGGAATTTTCCTTTAAATGGTTCCAAGATTTGGATGCTCTGGCAAGACGGCCAAATATTTGCTGTAGCCTTCTTTATTGCATTGTGAAATTTAGCACGTAGTTCAAAGTTTGTTATTAACCGCTGGAACACTTTGGAAATTTTTCTCATAGTATAAGGCAGGAACATTGCTCTTTGATATGTATTGCTTGGTTTGAGGTACTTCTGTGTGCATATGTCAGATCAATTTAGAT
>JAIGNY010001912.1:0-22500 GCA_020152595.1 Chiridota heheva
CCGACAGCTCATGTGCCCCTTTTTTCAAAGAAAAAGTTCTTTCCCTCCCCACCCCTTCCCCATCCCCTCCCTCCTTTACCACAAGATCCTTCCGACCCGTGATGATATGGTCAGGGCGGTCAGCTAAAAATTAACATTGTTTCCTAATCTTAGTCACTGAAAATGATGAGAATAATTTACAAAAGAAAATATCACACTTGCCCTGTAATACATCACAAATTTGCAAAGGAATTTGCATACTGATGCAAATTGCTGAAAAAGATTGTGATGAAGTATTCTGTTACTTTCTTGGTCTGTAATAGATTATAAAGCAATTTAGATAATGTTGCCTCATTCCTCATGCATGGGCAAATATCTTTTAAACTTTCTTCAGTTCTTAGGAAAGGAAGATGCATGCAGTTACCTAACAATAATATGCTTTGTTCATCAGTTGATATACATGTTATTGTTAATTCTAAACATAAAAATATTAATTTGATCAAATATGAGATCACTTATGTGTATCTTCCAGCACCACATTTTATCTTCAACCGTATGAATAAAGTGATAATCACTTTAGTCAATAAAAAACCAAATTTTCCCTGTGACAAGTGCAAACATTTCACTGGTAAAATATTAAGTTTCCATGAAAAGGTGCTGCTAATCCAGAAAATCACTTCAACCAGTCAACCGTTCAATTTCAGTGAGATTTCCTTCATTTTCGAAAAATTTCCGTTTTTCTGGGAATTTTTCTTTAATTTCGGGAATGTTTTGCCAGTTTTGTTTATATATATATATATATATATATATATATATATATATATATATATATATATATATATATATATATATATATATATATATATATATATATATATATATATATATATATATATATATATATATATATATATATATATATATATATATATATATATATATATATATATATATATATATATATATATATATATATATATATATATATATATATATATATATATATATATATATATATATATATATATATATATATATATATATATATATATATATATATATATATATATATATATATATATATATATTATATATATATATATATATATATATTTATATATATATATATATATATATATATATATATATATATATATATATATATATATATATATATATATATATATATATATATATATATATATGTATATATATATAAATATATATATATATATATATATATATATGTATATATATATATTTAAATCAATATGTAAATAATTTTATATAATTGTTCACCTTTTACTGACTCTAAAACCTAAGCTAAATCTAATTCTAGCCTAATCTTAATCTATGTTTTAGAGCATGGAGAAAAATATAAGACCAGTAAAATTATGCTTAGAAATTTTTGCAAAAAAACATTAAGGGGAAATGAATATTCCCTGAACGTTGAAATATTTCAGAATAAATAAACGTCAAAAGAGATATATATATATATATATATATATATATATATATATATATATATATATATATATATATATATATATATATATATATATATATATATATATATATATATATATATATATATATATATATATATATATATATATATATATATATATATATATATATATATATATATATATATATATATATAGTCTATTATATAACTGTATAAAGAATAAGTCTGTAGTGCAGGCCTGTATGGATAGATTAGAACATAGTTTTCATATTAACGAGAAAGAGCTTTACATTTGAACAAGGTATTCTTTAGAAAATGTGTTTTATTTTGTTATTCTATTATATGACATAGGGATTATGTCTTCAATTTCTGCCACTAAAAATCATCATGGAGATTGAAAGCCTTTTGGTTGTGTTCAACTAATTTCCATTAAGCCAAAGCTGGTCAAAAATCGAAAGAAAATAAATAAACATAAAGAAACTCGTAGGTTTTCCTCCTATGATATCACAAAAATGTGCATGATTTATTATAATAAGGCTTTAGCATCCAAACTCTTGTAAAATGGTAAATCTTTTACCCATTTCGTTGATATGTTATGGTAAAACATTATACTATTACCTGAAAATTGACCAAAACAATCAAGGAAATTGAAGAAAATTGCCAGAAAATAATATAAATTTCTGAAAATCAAAAAAATTGCCCGAATAAAGGAAGAAAATTTCCTGAAAATTGATAAACATTTTATTTTTCAGATAATTTCCCAAAAATGAAGAAAATTTCCCGAAAATTGAAGAAAATGTAATATTAAAACCTAGATGCTCGTTACAATGCAATATACACTTTTGTGCATGGGGAGTGGCGAGGCATAGCCTTGTTTTTGGCATACTAACTGGGAGGCAAAATCCCGCACTTTAATTTTGACCCAGGAAAATATCCCGATGAAAAGAATATATTAAGGTAATACTGAATAAATTAAGATCGTCAACTCAACAGCCAACATTGAATAACAGATTCGGAAAATCTTCTTAAATTCGGAAAATTTCACTTTTTTCGTGAAATTTCCTTTGCTTGGCGGTTTGGGAAAGGTTTCCTTAGAATTTTTTTTTTTTTTTTTTATTTTAGTTAAATTCTCGGGAAATTTCCTTTATTTTCTGAAAGTTTGTATCTTTCTTCAATTTTCAATGTTGTTATTGGTTCCGATGCGATAGCATCAGGAACCTATGCGGTCATGATGGCGTACGTGTATGCATGTGTGTATGTTTGTATGTATGTATGTGGGTATGGGTGTATGTATGTGTGTGTCTGTGTGCATGTGTGTGCCTGTGTGTGCCTCTCTGTGCCTGTGTGTGCCTGTGTGTGCCTGTGCGTGCCTGTGTGTGCCTGTGTGTGTATGTGACGGTCAGCTCGTAAACGCAATACCTCAAGAACGGTACACTGGATTCATGCCATATTTGGCAAATTTTTATCAATTATCGGAAAATGTTGCCAAATTTTACTGAGATTTCCAATGATTTTACCAAAATTTCCATCAATTTTTTGTTTTGTTGATAATTTCCTAATTAAATTTTTCCTAGAGAAAACCTTTCGATATGACCCTTTTCTCTACTTCCCGCTTATAGGACCATGCACCCTTATCCCAATTTGTTCCATTTAATTGTGTCATAGCTGCTAACAAAACACGCTATCATATAATCCCTGGTTTTGTTTGGTTTGGACATTTTATCCTGGATACGTCCCTGGCAAAACTTACTGTTTGGATCCGGCAGTCCGCTGGATTATTGTCATGACATAAACTGACATGCCCTCTCCCATCGTTTTGGTAAAGTTTACAAGGTGCCCCTATGTTATTGAATATTGGCAGATTGAAGAAAGACCACAAACATCAAGCAAAATACCCCAAAATTCACTCGTGGAGCGCCTTTCTTTAATTTGGGTTCGGGAAAAAACATAAATGGGGACACTTTCCACCTGTTCAGTGACGCGGTGAAGACTAGGTGTGAATTTGGGCAATGTGGTCTAATTTGTACTGAAATACCAAGTTTCATTTTTTCTCACCAAGAAAATAATGGCCTCCTGAAAAATTCCTTTTCATATTATTTTAGACAGTATATTCCGATTCATGCCTAATAGAATTGGCTAATCTTATCATGATCTATAAATCTTAATTCTTTCGACTTCAAGACTTCATATGATCTATAAATTTACCAGTTTTGTAGATCTTAATATCGGCTTATATACAAATGTATTATTTTACCGAATTTTGGACCAAAATACCTTGCATTTTTGAAGTTTTAAATTACGACAGTTGGAAAATGCCCCTCAGATCCTGTGCCCTAAGACTCAATTATCAGTCGCCGTCCCTGCATCTCTGTCCGATTAAGAGCAGTGCTTGGACCACTCCGAGCGGCCCTACCTCGTACATCCGTGAAAATAACATAAAATATCCATGGTGCTTTCAAAAGCATTTTCAGAAGTACTTTGACTTTTTGCGAAGTGACAAAAACATAAATGTATAATTTACACCTCTCCAGTGCAATGTGTGCCCGACGAAACATTCTATGGGTCATACTCTACCCCCTTAAGTTACGACGGCTCACGCGTGTTCACATCTAATTTTCATCAAATTCATTACCTGATTACTGTTATTTAATTTGTGTTTTTTCGCATTTCAGAAAATCATCGTCAAAAAAACAATGGCTTTATTGGGTGGAATGTGAGCAAAAGAAGAGGATAATTAATCGCCAAGCTGCTGTCAATCCAGTTATCTGGTTATCGGGCATGTCGGGTGACGATCACACATGGAGGTTGAAACTAATAATTCGCGATCTTCCAGGAGTCAGCCAAATTGAAAACTATAGGAAAAAGCCAAGTATCACTTTTATTTGACAAGTGTGGTTGTCAGAGAGGGGACGTAAACGGTTGTTGGCATTCCTATGAAATGACATTCTATTAAATCGTCCAGTTCTTCAAAGTGCTACACATATTGATCATACTTACCATTACCATTATAAGTGTCTGTAAACGTCTACTGATATATGACTGACACATGATTATAGTATTTTAGACGAACTTTTAAAGTTTGGTTAGATAGTGAAACAGTCTTCATATTTTGGAGTCAGTGTTCCCGATATGGTTCATCAAAGTTTGAGGATTATGGCGCTCCCGATATGGCTCATTAAAGTGTGAGGATTATCATTACGACAAATAGGATTGGGCGGACTACCTGACTACTCGCAATCTTTATTTATTAATATTTTTTCCCGTTTCTAAATGTTTGTCTCTGAAAACTTATCAGAGGTCCATTCCTACTTCAAAATGTATTGGCGGTATAGTAAAACTCAAAATGCTTCGACCAGAATTTGTTGTAACCCTTCGACTGTTCGAAGAATTACAAAAGGCAATTAAAAACTGGATATACATTGAAAAAGACACATCCTCGCCCAGCCATGCTTCATACAGTTAGGGAGCAGCCCGAAAAACTGGGTGCTTTGAAATACCTAACAAATTAGGTGCGTTTATGTATTACGTCATCGCATGAGCCTACATATTTGACTAGCCCACGCTAAACATATGGGGTTTTTCATTATCCGCCCCAGATTGTCCAAAATTTCAATGGATATCTTGAAATTTTGCAGATGGATAGGAAATAAATATTCAAAACTTTCTGCCAAAGCTTTTTAAATTTTACAGTCGCCTCTTTAAGAAAATGAATAAAACAGATTATGGGCAGTCTGTTTTGTTCATTAAAAAAAAACGCCACTATGAATTTATGAATTTAAAAAAGCAGCGGCAAAAAGTTTTGAATATCTATTTACTATCCCTCTCCAAAATTTCAGGATCAGTGAAAGTTTGGAGAATCCGGAGCGAAAAATGAGAAACCCCATATATTTAGTGTGGGATAGTCAAATGTGTAAGCTCATGTGATGACGTAATTCATAAAAGTGAACCATTTTAGGGTATTTCAGAGCTGCAGAGTACCCAGTCTTTCGGGCTGCTCCCGAACTGTCATATATTTGATCATTTATGTTCGACTGTGATCTCGATTTTTATGAGTGTGTGAATGTCCTTTTCATCAAATTAAAAATTAAGTACGTAAGGTTGCAAAGGTGAAAAGTTTTCCGTCATTTTTCGTCCATTGTGAAATCTTATTCAGGGATTAAATTCAATCATAACACCCGAGTCTCTGTAACAGCTTGGAACATGTGTATTACGTCATCATGAGGGTTAAGAGGCCCAAGGCGTTAGCTCTAATGATGGCGTTATATGAAATTTCTAATGTTATGTAGAAAATTCGACAGCATGACCTTATACCCGTATATACCTGCATACTCGAATTTCTTTTTGACTTTTCGGTAAAATATGTTAAACAAAATTATTTTGATTTTATTCTCACAATATTCTTGTTTCTGCCTTCATCAATTCTAGAAATGTCTCTTCCTGAAAGGTATTTAATCTTTTGCTAAAGTTGAATGTCATCTCCTTCGTCATTGCTCGAAATAATACAATAAAAAAATTGACAAATTATTCGTTTTCTTTCTTTTTGAAAATGAACTTTGATCAAATATTCTAAGAATGTAAAGTTATATAAAATTCTTGAAGTAGGCATAGGAAAATTATACGAATGCAATTTGGTTTGAGGATGGCAAATCTTTTCAAAAGTTAAGAATAACTTCCTACAGTCATCAAAATATGGATAGGAAAGCCTTTTATTTTTTTGTTAGTAATTAGAAAAGAAATGGAAAAAATGTTTATTTATCTGTTTATGATAGTTGTAATTAATTTATGAATGCATAATCCGTGGGAACAACAATTTTTCAGGTGCTCTTTTAAGTTGAAGAAAAATTAACTTTATTTGAAGTTAAGGTTTTATTTTGCCTTTTTATATGCTTTGTGTTAAAGAATGTTAATCAATTGGCCTCATGCATTTTTTTCTCTCATCCAGTCTTCTAAGTCTCAATAGCAGCCTAGACAGATAAATAAGTAAAACTGCAAAGCTGACCAATCAGAAAGAAGACTTGAAAGTTAAAGCGGCACTTCACCGACACCAAACATTTTAAGCTTCGAGGCTGAAAACAGGTCAATGAATATTAAAAAAATTCACTCATTTTGTCACGGTGTCTAGTGAACTTTAAGTCAACATTTTTCATTTTCTCAATTTTCTATGACATCAATGGCAGAGAGCTGTTTGTATTTAGAGTTTATACTCAACAGCCAGAAAGTTCGTCATAATGCCGTTCCATTATATGACCTACGTTTATTGCCTACGTTTATGTTTTTACTCAATCTTAAATGTATAATTAAAGCTACCCAAATACATGACAAACAGTTTTTATCTTGTTTTATTTGATAGCAGTTAATATATAGTTAGGCTTGTGGAATTTAGTTAACAAGGTTTAATTCCTACAATTACCAGTTTGGACTAGGCCTATTTATGCTGCATTTCAGACCAAAGAAACAGGTTTCCGACCATGTCGTCCAAATCGAGTTACCAATGCAGAGAACAAGGAGTTTCCGTCGACTGGAGCGTGAAATATGCCAGTGTCTGGTTTTCCAAGTTTACAATCTTACGTTGTAAACAAATAAAACATTGAGTTTGCGTCACTTTGAGCAAAGAATTTCCGTTCAATGAAGCACCGAATTTCTGGTATTATACTCAACGGAAAATCCATGTTTCTTGTCCACCAACTTTACGTCCTTACGCTGTAAACACATTAAGCATGGATATTACGTCACCTGGAGCACAGCGTTTACGGCGCCAGGAATGGGGTATTTAAGTTGCATTAAGTTCCATTTTTACGTTGCTAACACGTTAAACATGGAGATTACGTTACCTGGAGCATGGCGTTTACGCCGCCAGAAATGGGGCATCTAAGTTGCATTCAATTCCATTTTAACGTTGCTAATACGTTAAACATGGAGTTTACATCACCCGAAGCACGGCGTTTACGTCGCCAGGAATGAGGCATTTAAGTTCCATTAAATTTCATGTGTACGTTGTAAACACATTAAACATAGAGATTACGTCACCCGGAGCACGGCGTTTACGCCGCCAGGAACTGCATTTAAGTTGCATTAAATTACATTTTTACGTTGTAAACACCTTAAATGAGAAGTTTACGTTACCCGGAGCACGGCGTTTACGTCACCAGGTTTGAGGCATTTAAGTCGCAGTAAATTTCTTTTGTACGTTGTAAACATGCTAAACATGGAGTTTACGTCACCTAGACACGGCGTTTACGTCACCAGGAATGAGGCATTTCAGTTGCATTAAATTACATGTTTACGCGGTAAAATACGTTTAACATGGAGTTTACGTCCCGGAACCCGGCGTTTTCGTCGCCCGGAGCGAGGCGGTGATGTTGCCTTAAACATTATGGGAAACATGGTAACGGAAACACGAATATAAGTCGTGTTTAAAAAAACGGTACCGTTCAGTTTAAGTGATGTTTAGGCCAGCGTATTCGTTACTTTTCTTGCCGTGATTCGGAATCTTTTATAAAAACTGAAACATCCCATTCGCTTTCTAAAGACTCAATTTTCCCAATATTTTAGTCAATCTGTCAACCTTTCCTTCAATTTTCCGAAAACAGGTCACCACTGCAAAATTTGTAAAAATTATTGCAGTAACTGGGAGAGAGATGGGGGATGGGAGGGGGGGGGGGTGATATGAAATTTGTATGGTTTTCCCCTGCAAAAAAGTCTAGATACGCCAAAAATATTTGTGGCGCAGGTACCCCTAATTGAAAATATTCAAGACCCAAAATCACACTTTAACTCATACAAATCATATTAGAAAAAATCTGAAATACTTGTTGAAATCACTGTGTTTTAAGGTGACCCTTCCCTTTCTGATATAAGGAACAATTGCTTTCGTGGGGCGAGGGGGCTTTCTTCGCCACCAATGAAAGTAAAATTAAACTTGAAAACGCTGGTGTAATTATATATACCCTGGGCATAATGTACATAATTTTGTCATTGCCGAAAAGAATGCAATCATTTCTATTTTTGAAAAAAACAACACTAAATTGCCTCGGGCTTAGTTCATGATTATCTCATTTTTCTGTCCATTGCAAAACAGGGGTACTCCCCAAATAGATATCTTGATTATGTGTACACTATATAAGATGATTGAATATGTTTACAAGCTTTTCTGGCTTAAAAATCAATTTTGATTAAAGTTCACCGATTTGGATCTGAGCTGGAATATTTTGAGCAGATTGAAATTTTAAAGCATAATTTTTCGACGAATGTAAATGACAATGATTAACTTAAATTTTAATCAAGGTATTCTAGATATCAAAAGATTATCACGTTTTAAAAATATATAAAATATCTGATCTTCAGACCTTGGAAGATTACTGTTGTTAAATCTATTCTTCTTTTTAAATTGAATCACCTTTTTTTCAACCATGTATCTACTGGCAGGCCATGCTTGCAGTAATAAGTTTTTTTCCGCTACTTTATTTTTCTCGCTAAATAATGTAACTGGTGTTTTTGTAAGCCACGTGTATGCCCGAAATTAATACAAATATAACTTACAAAAAATCGTTTTATCAAAATCAAAATACCAGTTTATTCAAAAAGCCAAATACGCAATTGCTCTCCATTGTCCACTGCTTTCAGCCACTCATTCTCTTGCTATTTTGCATATTTCTGGAACGTATAAAACATGCTTATATCTAAATACGGAGTCTTGGAGCAGATATTGCAAAAGAGTATTATCAATATGTTTTTATGACGCACAGTCTTGCGCAATTACTAAATATACAATATAGTATGAATGAAAATAATGATTCATACTCAACCTGCCGACCAAGCTTTGTCTTCTCAAATAGAAGAGATGTGTACATGAATATGCAAAGTGTTAATTTTTCATTCACGCTCTAATTCTGAAATAGAATCAAAGGTCTGTCCTAAAATGCTGTCCTTTATCTGAGTACATATTCAGATATTGTTCTGTCGTTTAGATAGACATGGTAGCGTGGTGATAAGCTTTCTTATTGATTAACCGATTCTTCAAAAGTGGATTTACAGGGGGGTTTATAGATAACTTCGTTTCATCACAACCGTGTGCATGCTACAGATTTTCTGGTCACATCACGTCACTTGGATTGTACTCACCATAGGGTTTCATTCATTTGCTGAAGTACGCAGATAAGATATAATTTAAGTTGATTAAAAACGCGGGTTCCCGAACATTAAAAAAAAAAAAAGTAGCTTGATTAATCTTTGTTTAAATTGCTTCCAACCGATAAAAAAATGAAAATAAAAACTTGATTTAAATTTTAGGAATCCTAGGCTCCAACCGATACAAAACTGGATTAATCTTTGTACAATCTTTAATAATATTTTATGCATCCTAGGCTTTAACCTATCAAAAACTTGATTAATCTTTGTACAATCTTTGATTATATTCTATGAATCCTAGGCTCTAACCGATAAAAAAAACTTGATTAATCTTTGATTAAATTTAATAGAAATTCCCCACCCTCCATCGCCCGTTCTGATTTTTCCCACATCAACCTCTGCCTCTTTCATTCGTCAATTTTCGCCGAGCTTTCCTCACCTATATATCCAAGAATTATCTAACGGTTCGATAATTCTTGGAAGTCGGTGAGAAAGTTGAGAATTAAAACATGAAAAAATTCAATAAGTAACGTGACTCGTTTCCAATTAAGGGCTTTTTATTCAATTTTTGTTCAATTTTAATGTCGTTTATTTTATTTTTTTATACCATTCCAATATCTAGAAACATTTGGATTTACTTGTAAATATATAAATGTTCTATAAATTGACGGAAAGACTTCGATATTTCCAGTGTCCACGTATTTTACAATTTTTTGGGGAAATTATACGATTTATTTCGTAGACGACAAAGTTTCTCGCTAACGTTCATTACTTCCGGTAAAAGATTTTTTTCACTTAATATTTTCATCAATTCAATTTTTTTCTTATATGTAGAAAAACCTCTTATTTAATTACTCCTAGCTATATTTTGTAATTCTGCGATGCTATATTGTTCGAAATTCACCGTTTATTTATAGAAAATACATTTTTAAATAGTTTAATAAATCTTTAAATTAATAAATCACGTTCATTTTATTTTCGTCCGACTGCAATTAAATATATTTATCAGATATTACGACCGCGTAAGCCGTAGTATTGGCCGATACATTCCCGCTAAATTGGGCCTTAACGTGAATAAAGGTAGTCGTGTTTTTCATACGTTCGCTTTGTTTACTCACATCAAATACGAATAAAGGATAAAGATCTTTAATCTGTGGGGGTTATATTAGGATTACTAATTAAATCATCCATGTGGTAAGATGTATATCTAAATGAGGCGGCATCGCCATAAGCCACTCTGAATTGTTGATCGGTAAAATGTTGGTTATGATTAATTATAGGATACATTCTAGAGTTTAGCATAACGTAGGCGTTAGTTAATTTAATGTAGTCAAATATCGACGGATTTTTTTCTTGATTGCCATCTTTATCCATTTGAAATCCAAAAATGATAACTAGGCTTTTCAGGAGATGACTCCTTGATGAAGCTGGTCTTTCACTTTCCGCATACAACGCGCCACTATCGATCATTACTTCTTTGTAGTTTTTTTCATCCTCGTCGGTTATCGACGTACTTAACCGCACCTTTTTTTTAATTAGTTCCCACAATCCGTTGGTTCCTCTATATTTTTCATTATTGAGAATAATATCATCGCCCTGAATTGCGATTCTTTTTTCACCGATAAGATAATTAATATTTCCATCTTTATCTTCTTGAACGTGTACGCCAAATTTTGTATCCGTGTCTTTTATTTGACTTACCGACTTAGTCAAGTATACATTAGCGGTTTGTTCTAGATAACTAGTTACTAATTCATCGTCGACATAATCGTCATAGTCATCATCTTCTTCGACTTCTTCAATTTGAACTCGTTCGCGCGATGGCCCTGGCAATCCCAACATTATTCCTGGCAATTCTCGCAATCCCATTTAAAGTTCTCTTAATGCCTCCGTAACGGGTTTGGATGATTGAATAATATTGGCCATCATTTCGGTTTCCCTAATTCTTAAATAGCTTTCAACTCTTTTATCGATTTAATTTTATGAAAAAACATTATTTATTTATATTAAGGATTACGTTTACAAACGGTTTTTAATCGTTTGTAAACGATTAAAAACCGTTTGTAAACGATTAAAAAACCGTTTACATGCGGTTTTTAATCGTTTACAAGCACCCCAAACAGCCAAAAAAGAAATTACGTGCAAATTACCGGCGGTTTTCTTTGTATTCAGACTGAGCCAGGATAATTCGCGTCTTATATCACCATATAAATCGTCGTTTTTTTAGACCTAATTTCTTCTTTTATTTTTAAATAATTCTCGTACACTTTAAGAATATTGGAGAATTCTTTTTCGATAACTACGTTATCGCTTAAAGCTTTACAAACGAGATCTTCTAATAAATTAAGTTTTGATTCGGAAAGTACTTTTATTTCTTCGTGTTTCCTAATTTTTCTTGAAAGTTTCTTGACTATATTCTTTGCATTCTTGACTATATTCTTTGCAATAAATGAGCCGATACCAATACCTACAGCACACGCTTCAACCCCAATAGCTATTGGAATTGCGGTAATTGTGACTAGTAAAGTAATACTACCAGTACTAAGAATTATAGAAGCAGCGTTGCATATAAAATCTATAATGTTTAATATTTTCACTCTATTACTATGTTTTTCACCAAGATCTTTTCTTTTTTCTATTTCAGATTCTACAAGACGTATTATTTCATATATTTTTTCTAATCCATAAGTATTTCCATATTCTTGTATTTCTATTTATTTAATTTTCATTTATTTTTAAGCAGCAAGTTTAAAAGCGGTATCTTTTTTAACATTTCTCTTACGTTGATATAATTAGATCTATATTTAATAATCTGCCTCCGCTTTTCAAATATAATCCGTTACCGACCGATGAAAATCCATTTCCTTTATACGTTTTCAAATATAACCTACTACCTTCGGGTTGTATTTCAGAAATACAACCGCCTTTTTTTAGATTAATCCCTCACCATCGATACTACTTCCTTTTCTATTCGTAACTTTTTGGGCGACGACACTGGCCAATCCCGATAGAGCGCCGCTGGCTAAAGCCGGAACGGCAAACTTGGCCAACAAGGGTAATGTCGCGGCTGCGAGACCGGTAGTAAGTCCAATAATTCCCCCCTCGACTTTTATATTATTTTTTAATTGCGCTTTACTTGTTTTTTTTTTTATAGTCGTTCGTTTTCCCTCGTTATAAGCTTTCAAAATTGTATTTCTCTGATTATTCGTTACCGCGATTATATCCTCGCTGTTAAAATCGCTATAATTTAAACGGATACTAAGCGACTCGTTGTTTCGAACCGCGACTCTTATTTTATTTTTTTGACCGTCTGAAAGATTTTTTTTTATATTTACGTAATTTGACATTTTTTATTTATTCACAATTTTTTAGTAGATAATTTAAATTTCTCGTAAATGAAATCTAATCGTTAAAGTTTCTCTGCGCTTTAAGTTTATCATCGTTTTGATCGATTGCCCTTAATTCTAAAGTTTCAATTCTATAGGATATAACGGGCAAATAAATATGAACTGTATGGATTTCTACAATTTTATAGCCAGGATCTACTTGCGGGAAAAATAAATAAATAATGGATTGTAATTTGCCGTTTAAGTAACAATTAGAAATGATATTTAAATTTACTAAAATACTACTTATATGTAAAATGTCTACTATACTTCCAGATTCTTGATTTTCCCCGCTAGCGTAATTTCTATAAATTAAATTCTAGAATTTTGCCGATAGACTTATTTTTGTGAAAGTTTACTTTATAATTTTCTTTTATATTTTAAAACGGATATAAGAGTATTGATATTTGGTAATATCGTAATATACGGCTCATTTTTTCCGCATCAAAATGTTCGCTCTCTTTCCCTTTTTTTTTTCCATCGCGGAATTTATATCGTTGATGCCGTAACTGCCTTCGGGTAAATTATTATTATGCCAACTATTGCCACTATCGTTAGATTACGTAAATAAAGGTTTTGAATCGTCAATATTTGGAAAAGAATAATATATTTCGAGATTGACTAACGCTATTTCGTATTTTCTATTCTTGTCTAAGTCGATAGACAGATTAAACCTTGTTCTCAAAAAGTATCTTTTTCACTCATCGTGAATTGCATCGAAGATTTCGACCTAGAATTTTTTTTCAATTTCTTTAATAAATCTATATCCATTTTATTCATAATTTGTTATTTTTTTAATTTAAATTGTTGTTTTTTTGCGTCAAATATTTATTACCGACGTAAGAATTCAAAGATTCTGTATAGCCTTTCCATTTTACGAGTGATTTATTCTTTCCGAATTTAACAATCTCTTCAATTCTGAATATTTCTTGACTCGTCTTTAATATTATAGGCTCGTAAAAACTTCCTCGTATCTCTTTGTTATTATAATCCTTTGTTTCATACGTTGGAGGACGAGTACTGTGAATTTTTGAAAAGAAAAATATTTCTTCGGTCCAACGTCGAAAATATCCTTTTTTAAACGTTGCCTTTTTTTTAGTAATCCTAACTTTATCTCCCACGTTAAACTCGAAATATAACGGTTCTTTATTTTCTCCCATTTCTGGATAAAGATTTCTCCAAACTTTATTTTCATTCTCTTTCTCGCTGGAATTTACCGGAGTCATTTTTATCGACGAATGTTTGGTATGATCATATTTTTCTACGAGTTTGTCTAAAATATCTATATACCTTCTAGTAGAATTAGCCGTAAAATATTTAAACATTTTTTCTTTCATCGTTCTATTCCACCGTTCGACAACGCTAGATTTTTCTTCCTTTTTGGTAGAATAAAGTTTTAAATAATTCTTTAACATTTTTACAAAATTTTTACCTTTATCTACCCACACTTTAGAAGGCTTTCGACGTTTTCGTCGCTAAAACATTCTCGAAATCCTTCCGCGACCGATTTACCAGTCTTATCCTTCAACGGAATCATCCATCCCTAATTTGAAAATACGTCGATGACGGTTAATATTTACTTCATTCCATTATTGTCTTTCGAGAATTCCCTCATATCGACTTATTTGGCCGCCCATATCTCGTCTATTCCGTTAACGTGAACCTTGCGCTTTTCAAATTTTCTCGTGGCGGGTTTATGAAGTTCATTAGCTAATTGATCGCACCACTTTAAATCTGAAACTTTTTTTCCCATCGAGGATTTAACGAGTTGAGATTTTCGTTTTTGACATATATCGCAAATTCCTTTTTTTTTATGATTCTTCCATTTCTCGATTCTTTATATTTCTCGTTTAAAGTATTCGTATTTCATTTACATTTTAAACAATGCATCTTTTTTATATTTATGAATTTATTTTCAATTTAAAAATACAAATGGATGTGAAAAATTTGTCGTGGAACGCGTCAGATATAAAACGACATATTCACCCCGTTTTACCAAAAAGTATCAGGGGACTGATAGCCGAAAAAAGTGGATGTGGAAAAACGACTTTATCATTAAATCTTTTATTACGTCAAGGTTGGGTAGATTACGATAGACTCCTGGTATTTGGAAAAAGTTTATTTCAACCCGAATACCAAATTCTTAAAATCGGAATGGAAGAAAAGCTACCGAAAGAATCTGAATGAATTTTTCCGCGACTCTAGCGAAGGCATCTTTAAATCAAAATATCCCGTAAAATCGATTATAGAAGAAATGGGAAAACAATCGGAGATTGAATGTAATTTTTACGACTCTGCCGAAGACGTGCCGGATCCTAGAGATTTAATTTTTGTGGCTAATAACTTGATGATATTCAACAATCTGATATTAAGAAAACAAAATAAGTGCGAATCGTACCACACGCGGGGCAGGCATAGTAACGTGGATTCTTTCATCTTTCTCAAAATTATTCTAAACTTCCTAGACAAACGATAAGGGAAAATACGAATTTTATATGTCTTTTCGACAAAATAATAAAACCTAAATGACATACATATACGGCGATCACGTAAGTCACGATAAGCAAAAAGACGACTTTAAAGAATTATGTAAAATTGCGTGGCAAAAATCCCACGGATTTGTCGTAATCGATTTGTCTTTGAGAGTTGAAAAGGGAAAATTTAGAAGCGGACTAGATGCGATATATTTACCGAGTAAACATCTACTCTAAAGATCTAATTCGATCAATAAAGACACCGTTCCATAAACCGAACTAGCGTCAGTACTGGTCGTAACGAAACCAATCAAACTGGAAGCGGGTACTTCTAACGGAGTATCGAGGGTTATTATTTTGGATTTCTTATGGCTTCTTTGCGTAATAGTATGATTATTTTGCGTAATCAAATCGAGTACAATTTTTACCGAAAGTGCGCGGACTAATAAATATCATTTTCGGCATTACCGCTTCTTACCGATATGCCACCCCTAATTATTCCTCCACTCGCCGGTAAAATATTTTCGCATAATGTGTTTCTAGCTATAGTATTTCCACCTCCAAACGACCATTGATAAGAATTACTCGTTAAGCTACTTCCAGTTTCCGCGTATATCGTAATCATATTTTTTCTAGAGTCTATGTATTCTTTATTAGCCGCATCTCTATTAGCTTCTGGAGTTCTTGAATTTGTATTCGTGCCCCCACTCATTGTAATGTTTCCATTCACCGTTCCCCCACTTTTCTGAAGTTTACCATTCGTTTTCTCATCTACGTACCTCTTCGTAGCGACATCTCGATCCAGAATCGGCACGCCAACATCTCTAATTCTATTTCTGTCAATTCTTATATCACCATCCATGCTCCCGCCGTTTATATCGAGTTTATGTCTCAAATTATTATCTACGTGCCTCTTCGTAGCCGCATCTTGATTGTTAATTGGGGCGTCAATGTTCGTAATTCTATTTCTTCCCATTCTTATATCGCTACGCATTTCACTGCCGCCTATGTCGAGTTTATGTCTCAAATTATTATCTACGTGCCTCTTCGTAGCCGCATCTTGATTGTTAATTGGGGCGTCAATGTTCGTAATTCTATTTCTTTCCATTCTTATATCGCTACGCATTTCACTGCCGCCTATATCGAGTTTATGTCTCAAATTATTATCTACGTACTCCTTTGTACCCGCATCTTCCTCATCAAATGGCTCACCAACATCCGCAATTCTATTTCCTCTCATTCTTACAGGGTTTTTTGCAATTTCCTTCGCCCATACACTTTGTACAGAGTGACCAAGTAAATTCCTTTTATGCATTTCACCGCCACCTTTATTGAGTTTACCTTCGACAACATCATCTACGTAAGTTGTGTTGTTATTTACGTAGCCTCTTGGAGAACGCGTTCAATTAAATCATTTTAATGCAGTGAATTATCAGTTCCTTTACTCCTTCGTAGGCGCATCTTGATCGTCAAATGGCTCGCCAATATTTCTAATTTTATTTCTTCCCATTCTTAATTCACCACGCATTTTACCGCCACCTTTATCGAGTTTACAAATGGCTCGCCAATATTTCTAATTTTATTTCTTCCCATTCTTAATTCACCACGCATTTTACCGCCACCTTTATCGAGTTTACCCTTGATACTATCATCCACGTAAATCTTCGTAGCCGTATCTCGATCGACTTCTGGATTTATCAAATTACTAATAGTATCCATTCGCCCTATTTATTCCGTCTATGGTTCCCGTTATCGAATTGATGCCGTCTTTTGTTTAAAAAATATTTAAGATATAAGTTCGCGTTACTATATTTTTACCCTCGGAAGATAATATAGTTTTTCTCGAATTTCCAAATTTACTAACTAGCATTTTTTAATTTATAGGCTAATTATTATTAGTATATAAATTGTTAAAAACCCTAGTCGAGTTAATATAACGAATTGACAACTCGTTGTAAATTTTTGCCGTCGCTCATTTCTTTCATTACGTATAAAGATAAATAGTTGGGAACATGACCTTGCTATATGACCGTTACTCCGATATTATTAATTTCTAAGGACTTGACCCGGAAGTTCGAATTGCTCGTCACTATAGGAGATCATTAGAAGACGTACAAGACAATACATTTCGGATTAAATCGAAATCCGAGCATTTTCAGTCTCGGTAAACTTCTCAAAATAAAGATTTTACGTGGCTCATTTTGTGAGAATTTTTGAAAAGGTAAGATTCATCAATCGTTTTTCCTGTCTGTGAAGGTCACTTTTCTTCATAGTAGGCAGCTTTTTATTAGGCTCAATATGCTTTTGTAAAGTGAATTATTAGTGTCGTCAAATTTAATCCATCTTTAAGTACTTTTAGTCGGTAAAACTGCTCAGGGAAAATGCCATTCCAAATACTCACTTTTTAGACCTTATTCCTTCCTAACGTGATAAGGTGTATCTTTACTGTAACACTAGGTTGTTATTATGATGTCTTTATTTAGGGCGTCTGATTGGTAAGAAGCACGTTAAACATAGTCTCTGATCATTCCACGTTTTTGCAGGGTAACAACTGCCCTTTTTCTTGCAAAAATTGACTGTATTATTACATGGATATAGAGGATAGATGTTTGCAAAATGGGAATATCAACAGAGCAATGGAGACGCAAAATTGGACAGTTTTCTTGTGGCTGGTGTGGAAAGTGTAGCCTAAGCTTTTCTCCAAGCTGCGTTATTCATACAAACCGCATTACAGGAATCGCCGGTATCTCCAATGCATTAACTTTGAAGAATACTTTGGTATGTGTCCTTTTGTTACTACTAGCAGGAGATGTTGAACTTAATCCAGGACCCAGAAGTACAAGATCTAATCAAGCTGATGATGAAGGTGAAGTTGATTTGTCTGCAATATTGACAAAAATCAACAAAAACTTAACTGACTTGATTACAAACGTCGATGGCATTTCTCGTGACTTAAGCTTATTGAAGACAAGAATGGATAACATTGAAGACGTACAAAATGACTTGAAAACTGATAACACCGAAATAAAGAAGAAACTACATGATTTGGAACTTAGAAACGATCAACTTGAAGCACATCTCCGTCGGGAAAATCTTTTATTTTTTGGCATTCCAGGCACCCCTAAAGAATTATGGGCCGAAACGGAAATAAAATTGAAATCGTTCAAGGGAGAAAAACTTGGTCTCGATGCTGATGCAATCGCCCTTTAAAGATGTCACCGACTAAAATCGAAAGGTAAACCCCAACCCATCATTGCCAAGTTTTTGAAATTCAAGGACAAGGAACTTGTGCTGAGAGAAGCGATCAAAAAACTAAAAGGCACCGGAATTCGGGTAAGCAGGTAAGCGAAGACCTAACAAAGCACACTAGGTACCTGCAAAAGAAACTGCTGCCATATATGAAGGAAGCCCGAGATAAAGACAAGGAGGCGACAATTCGCTTTGATAAATTGATTATCGAGGGTGAGGCATTTATCTGGGACGAAAATACCAACTCCATTAAAAAGAAGAAAAATTGATGGTCAGGCCCTGGCCGTTCAAGAACTGGTACAAGCAAAGAGTTTCGTTGGACCAATTTATTTCCTGTAATCGACAGACAATCCACCGTTACCCAAGAGCATAGGACCCACATCATTAATTACGGGAGTAACATAATTAGTATTAAAATACTTGTGTGGAATGTTGAAGGTATTCGCAAAAAAACTTGAAAATCCCGATTTTAAGAGGTACTGCACGGCTTTTGATATAATTTGTTTCATGGAAACTTGGCTAGGAAGCAGTGACGAAATAATTATTGAGGGCTATAAGAAATTTACAGCAGTAAGGAAACGCATTTCGCGGGCTAAGAGAAACTCTGGAGGCGTTTCTGTGTTTTTCAAGAGTAGCTTGAAATTACAGCGAGCACAGAACTTAGGTTCTGATAATCATATATGGATACATCTTCCTTCTTCAGTAAACAACCCGCCGATATATTTGTGTGCATTGTACAACCCACCTGAGAATTCACCATATTCTAATGTGACCTTTTTTGAAAGACTTGAACAAGACATTGTTGTTCTAGATAGTTTGCATAATGAATG
The DNA here is from genome assembly GCA_020152595.1 of Chiridota heheva. Lineage (NCBI taxonomy): Eukaryota > Metazoa > Echinodermata > Holothuroidea > Apodida > Chiridotidae > Chiridota > Chiridota heheva. Next base: position 19,514 of record JAIGNY010001912.1, read on the forward strand.
CTCATTTATATTAGCTGGAAACTTTAATGCTAGAACTGCTCAATTGTCGGATTTTATTAAATTGGACGATAACAATGCTTTAGGAATTTCTGAACCTGGTATTCATTCATGTCGATACTCTGTTGATAATGGTGTTAACTTGTATGGTAATTTGTTAATTGACTTATGCAGAAGTACGAACGTGCGAATTTGTAATGGTAGATTGCCCCCTGTAAGGAAAACCGGAGGATATACTTACATTTCATCAACGGGACAAAGTGTCGTTGATTACATAATAGCATCTCAGAAGTTGCTCGATAACAGAGTAATTACTAATCTTATAGTTGGTGATGCTGTAGATTCGCCACATTTACCATTAACTTTTGATATTAATTACGTAAATAGTGTTCACCATACCAATGTTAGTGGTGAACGATCACAGTCTATTGATTGTGTTCCTCTAATGAAAACAGTCTGGTACAAAGAAAGACAAAATGAATATTCTGAAAAGTGGGGGAATAATGATACATGGGACACAATAGAGGAAATCATGGGCCTTTTGGAAAACAACAATCCTGAAGTAGCGGTGACACAAATAAATGATTTACTAAAAAGGATCTATGGTGTGAGATGTATTAGGGGAAACGCAATTCTTCCGAAACCGCAAAATTGGTTTGATCAAGATTGTTTTGAATTTAAATCAAGGGTTAGGAAAGCGCTTAAAGAACATAAAATACAACGTAGCAATGAAAGTCGGGAACGTTTTTGTGATATAAAGAAAAGTTACAATAAATTCATTACATACAAGAAAACACAATTCATGGAGAATAAAACAAAGGAGCTTCTTACTTTAGCAAAACAAAAAGACAATAAGAAGTTTTGGGCTTTCTTTAAAGCTCCCACAAACAAGAATACAAATGATATTCCAGCTATTGAATGGTTTCAATACTTTACGTCGGTTTTTAAATTTAGCGATTCTACAGTATATTTTGATATTTCATATTCCTCATTGGAAGTTTCTGATGATATTTTGGATGTCAACATTACAATTAATGAAGTTGAGAAAGCAATCAAATCACAAAAACAAGGCAAAGCTTGTGGTATCGATGGTGTTCAAATTGAAATTATTAAAAATTAAGCTAAGGCGCTGAGGCGTGCTATACATGCATTGTTTGACAGAATTCTTTGTACTGGCAAATTTCCCAGTGCTTCGCAAGTTGGAATAATTAGCCCCATTTTCAAGAAAGGGGATAAAGACTTACCAAGTAGTTATCGGCCTATTACACTATTGTGTGCTTTAGGCAAAGTATTTACAAAAGATTTATGTAGTAGACTATGTGATTGGCTCTCGGATCATAATATCCTTTCTCTTGCTCAGGCAGGTTTTCGGTTATCTACCTATTGTGGTGTAGCGGTTATTATACCTGTCTACAGACCACGAGGCCCCGGGTTCAAGCCTGGGGTGGGTAGACACGCCAGTGCACCACAACTGGTTATCAAAGGCCGTGGACATTGACTTGGTTGTCGATGTTATGTCTGTCCGTACGTCGTACATGTGTTCTCGTCCGGGTCGTATTAAGCGTTTCGTGATAGCATTTGTACTATCATAACCGAATACGCAGGCGACGACCCCGTCATTGTAATTGTGTGTTCAACTCTCTCTCTCTCGCAGGTTTTCGAGCAGGGTTCTCTACGATTGATAATTCCTTTGTACTTCACACTGTCATTTCTAAAGCATTGAGTAAACCACGCGGAAAACTTTACGCCACGTTTGTTGATTTTAAGGCTGCATTTGGTAACATCAATCGCAGTATTTTATTCAAGAAACTTTATGATATGGGAATGAGGGGTAAATTCTATGAGATACTTATATCAATGTATAGTAATATTGAGTCATGTGTGAAGACAAAGGACGGTCTTACCCCTAAATTTGATTGTGCGAGAGGTCTAAGACAAGGTTGTAATCTATCCCCGTACTTATTTTTACTTTATATCAATGATATTGAAGAGCGATTGAAGTCCACAAACACCCGAGGAATTCTTATAAACAACAATAATATATGTTGTCTTCTTTATGCAGATGACCTCGTTATCTTCTCAGAAAATCTGTATTCCTTGCAAAGTTTACTGAATGTTTTCCAAGATTATTGCGAAGAGAATGTTTTGACTGTAAACTCGATAACACGAAGGTAATGGTTTTTAGAAAGGGTGGACACATTGCAAGAAGTGAACGTTTTTATTTCAAAGGCAAAATTATTGAGACTGTAAATAACTATAATTACTTAGGATTAAATTTTACGCCAAAAGGAGTATGGTCAAAATCCCAAGTTCAACAGAGTTCAAAGTCTAAAGTTGCTTTATTCAATTTTAAGAAAATTTTGTCTAGAACTATTGATTTACCTGTAAGTAATATCCTTCAAATATTTGATCAAAAGATAATGCCTATTTTAACATACGGTTTTGAGTTATGGGGTATCACCCCCCATGAAAGTACAATGCGAGTTTACAATTCGTTTCATAAATATGTTTTAGGTTTACCACCAAATGCCATAAATATTATAGCTCTGGGAGAGCTGGGTCGCTTTTCCTTTAAAAGTCAAACAATACTAAAGCAAATAACATATTGGTTAAGACGTCTTATTCTTGATAAAGACAGGTATCAGACTCATTGTTATGTAGAACAAAGAATATCGGAAAACAAAAGAGTGCTATCATGGGGACTGTGTGTTAAAAATATTTTGTATGAAACTGGGTTTGGTAATGTTGGGGAAGGGCAGGGAGAAGGGATTACTACACATTTCTATGAAAATTTTAAGCAGCGAGTTTTTGATATAGATAGACAGAACTGGTTGAGTGATATTAAATCTAGAAGTTCTTTGCGTTGTTATGCACAATTTAAAACAGAAAGCTATGCAGAGCCATACCTATTATTCATTAATGTTTTTAAGTTTAAAAAGTTGGTCTCCATAATTATATGTGCTTGCCTTGAAATTGAAGTCAACGAAGGT
>JAIGNY010001912.1:27500-50000 GCA_020152595.1 Chiridota heheva
TCCCAAATTCTAAAATTTTCCATCGAAAAGTGGGGGTTCCTTACCCTTCCCCCATGCACCCCGTGGCTATACCACTGACTAATGCAGCGCAAATTAACATTTTTTCTCAATTTATTTTGGAAGCCTGCCCCGTCACTGTAATGTGTTCTAAACAATTCAACAAGGGTTTTTTCAATAAACAGTGCTGGACCTGTGGAGGTGGTTCATGGTCAAAAATGTCCAACTTTTGCCAGAAAATACCAAAAAAGTAACAGATATATATAAAACTTATTTTCCAGGCAAAATATGAAAGCTGTTTGGGGGCCCCAGAAGCCCTTCCACTAAATTTCAGAAAATTGTGTTCGATTGTTGGCTGATAGGAATTACACAGCTAAATGACCAAATTTGTAATAAATGCTACCTCATACAATTAAATGAGGTCAATTGGGTCGTAAAATACTTATGGGGCCTATTTATCTATCTGAACTTGACATTTATAAACTTTGGTTATTAAACAGAGTTATCAGCTTTTAACGCTAAAGCTGATATGACGGGTACACATCTCGATATTAGGTATGAATTTACTCATATAAATCACAAAACAAACTCTTTTTCTTGATATGCAATCGAATCTTATGCGTATTTTGTAAACCTCCAGCGTTTACTTCCCCACCAATAGCATCAGTTGTTCTTGAGAGGCAGGAGCGCTGTAGATCGACTATTGGTGTTGTACATCCGTTTTACGGACATACACTCAATGCGCATGCCTTACAATCATGGCGTCCAATTCAAGCCGACAGCGGGTCTAATCGAATTGGGATAGAACTTTTCTTAGGTTCTTGGCTTGTGATTTGTCCTGAGATGAATTTGAAATTATTTCATTTATAGTTTAAAGAACATTTGGTTTTACTTCACGAATTGGTAAGTTGTTTTTTTCGTAATTTTCATCATTTTTTGTATCGGTCGGTTGTCGACTTTATTACGGTTTTTTTTTATCTTTCATAGGCTGTTGTGCGAAAAGTAGTACTCACATTGTGACATAAAACGATGTCGTTAATTCTTATAAGTCGTATCTTTTATCGTGCACTCATACGATAGATATGTTTTCTTCGATTTTAGAGCAAATTGCTTTGATCTACAACAGAGATTAAATGGAAATTTTTCACTCGAATTCAAATTCATTGTCACGTGATTTTGATTAAAGTTTTTGGATCAATCGAGGTCATGTTTCCGACTGAAATGACCGCAAAATACTTGACTCCTCCTTTGAACTTGCTCGCTATCATAAACAGTTGGGGCGCGTTACTTACGTTACCTATTAATCAATTTTATGGGTGGAGGAAGACCGAAGCTATCGAAATGATATTGTGTTACTTCTCGATACCTACAAACCCTTTAGTTTCGTTAGTATCATCGAGATCTAATATTCCACATTCCGATTTATTACTTCTTTTCGGCACGGTATCACGCCTCCGAAAAAAGGAATATTTAATTTTTTAACCGCGTGCGTTAATTCAAAATTATTCAGAGGTTTATCAGGTAAAACTACATTTTTGACTTTAATTGAAATCATTTTTTTCTTACTACATTTAAAAACTATTTATAAGTATAAGATAATGTCCGTTGATAAATTTGGAAGTTCAATAGTAGCTCTAAAACAAACAAAAAAAGATTATAATAATAAAATATCTTTATCCGGCGGGAGAATGGTTTATGATATTGATATGAATAGTAAAAAAGTGATAAATCTTTCGAACCCAAAAATATTTTCCGACGCGGCAAATAAATATTACGTCGATCATTTAAGTAATTTAATTACTTTAGCCCATGACGATTTTAGACTTTTTGCTAGAAGGGATTTTATTCCCAGCCAAGAATAAATTACTGATTTTAAATCTGGTGGTATAGTCCCCCAAAAAACATAAATAGAGATACATGGGATGATATTTATAATCATGGAGCTACGATTATATTAGTTTTGAGATTTAACCCAAATATTAGGTTTGGTTTATATTTAACAAGTAATCCCTTATTATTAGATGAACCTGAACGATTTATAAACAAAGAGTATAAATTAAACCTAGAAAAATCTCGTGATGAAAAAACTATAAAACTTACTTGCGAAACTAGCGATAGGAGTGTGAAAGTCAAAGCTCAAAACACGAGTTATCTTAAATCTAATACCATTCAAATGGCCATTTCACCAAATTATGGGATTGCGAGAATTTTCGTAAATGGCGTTAAAATGCGCCGCGAAAATGGCGATGAATTTAATATAATCTTAAGCGATGGAGATAGTACGGGATTTAATTTTAATTCTAACGATACATTGATTGATTTCCATGTAAAAATCTTACACCTATTTTTTGTGCTATTAATTATAAGTCATCTAATGAGATTTTCATATCGAGTAAAACTTTATTAAAGAAAAAAAAGAAAAATAATTATCCCCCCGAGGGCGAGAGATTATTATATGATTTTCAGTAGAAATATTTACGGATCGAAACTAGGAAATTCTATAAAAACTATAGCTCAAAATAGCGGCGGAAATATATATATTTTTTTATAAATAAAGATGAAAATGAAAATTAAATTAAATGCTTTTTCAATGATTTTTTAACTTTAGTCATTTCGATTGAAAAGATAAGAACTATAACTCTGACTGACGTTATAAATAATACAAATCATTACGTAATCGATATTCCATAATAGACACTCGCAATACCTTTTAACAATTTATAAGTAAATCTTTATCATCCGATAAACGCCAATGTCCATACGCAAGAGTATGTATTTTATCTTCATCGATAACTCTCTTATTATCGTGTGGAGAAAGAGCTACTTTATTAACTTGCTCGGTAAAAATATCGTGTTCATGACTTAATATTGTATTCATTATACTCATTTGAGATTTTTCCGTAAATAAACAATTGATTTAATCTTCAAAACTTATATCATTTTTTATTACAGATTTTTTCATTCCCTTGCATTCCTTTTCCTCTTTCCCTTGAGCATCTTAAAACTATACGCTTTTGGACGCAGACCGACATACTCTACGATAATTTCTCCTCCGGCCTCATCTTTGAAAATACCCACAACTTTTTTATTGACTCCATATTTTATGGATAATTTAACGGAAAATTACTAGTATCAAAAAATCTTTCTACATCCAATGATATGTCTTCATACAAATCCTCGGTTTGTATCTCGTAAAATAGAGAATCCGTGTCGGTTAATAAAAGTCTCGCTTTTGAGTCATATTTCTTTAAAATATAGTCGTAATGAAAATCGTACATTAAAGTTTTACTCAAATCTAAAATAGACATTCCTAAATAAATTGGTTTATTAAATATTACTTTTGTCCTTTTCATGTTGATCGCGCTTAAATTTTCGTTAAAAATTGTACAATGTTTATAATTTGGTTTCTTGGTTAATTTCATGGCTTCTTTCTCGGAACTTGCTAATCTAATATCTTTAAAAGTTCTAATATTTTCCATAGTTTTGCCAAATACGAAATTATTCATAACCTTGAAGAAATCTTGTTCGAAATCATTTTTGGATTGCGCCCTGAAATTAGTATTCAAATCAATATACTCTTTTAACCACAGACTTTCGTTAAATTTAATTCCGTTGTGTATCTTTAAAGTTTTAAATCCTAAACGGATATAATTTTTAAGAGCCTCGTGGTGAACGATATATTTCGTTTTATTCATCAAGTTTGGAATTAATTTATCGACTTTATTGACGCGTTTTGTTTCGGGGCTAAAGGATAATCATTATGGATGCCGTGAAGACTCGCCAGATATTCCAAATCCACTTCGAGTATACACGGATATTTTTTCCTATTTATCTAATTCTTTTTTTTTTCATCTACTCAAATCCATCGGTTGGAAGAGGTTGGTTAATCGCCCACCCATATAAATTATTAGCGTCGAGATAATTTAGATGTTTAATCGGTAAATCTTCATCGTATTTTTCACCCATATACGAGTTATCAGATTTCCCGTATCTGTTCGAAATCATCAAAATACCTCCCCTGCTTCCAAGTTCAAATATCAACAGCATATCCAAGTCGTGGAGCAATTATAGTTTTACCTCCGTTGTGCATCCCAAGCTAATCCGAGCGATGTATAATACCACGCGGGATCTAAAATCGTAACTTTTTTTTTACAAAAGTCCCTAAATTTTTCAAAAACGTCCGCTAGTAATAAAACATCGGTTTTAAGATATAAGTTGTGATAATTTCTCATATTTTTACTTTTAAAAGCTCCTCAGACTTTTTGAGCGGGTTTATGATTTTTATCGGTAATGTTTTCGTCCTATAATTTTGAATAAAAAGCGCTTTTTGGTGGTAATTTATCCTCGTCTAATTTTTCTAATTTATCGACATAATCATAAAGATAAACTCCTTTTCTTAACACTAGATCTAAAATGTCGCCTTTAAAATATATTTTAACGTTTAAACATTTATCCTTCCAAGATTATCTACCAATTTTGATAAAGCAGAAGACATAAATTTAAAACTATATAAAAATCACAACAGCATTTCTATGAAAATAAAAAAAAATCCGTTTTTATCGAGATAAGAATCTACGGATATTTTTTTCGAGAAACTAATATATCTTTCCTCGTTATCAGCTATACAACTTATGGTTCCTTCTCGTCTTCCCAAACTTTTTCTAAATAAATGAGCATCATACCCGGCTAAATTGTGAAAAAATATGGGGATAAAATTAGGTTTTATGTACTTTGAATTACATTTATTATGCGTGGTACTCTATATTTGCCGGTAAAATGACAGTGATCTCTAACTTTTTTATTTGAGTAGTCATTCAAAGTGACTTTCTCAACTTTCTCAACTTTCTCAGTGGCACATCCAAGAATTATCAAACCGTTAGATTTTTCTTGGATATATAGGTGAGGAAAGCTCGGCAAAAATTGACGAATGAAAGAGGCAGAGGTTGATGTGGGAAAAATCGGGACAGCCGATGGAGGGTGGGGAATTTTTATTGAATTTAATCAAAGATTAATTATTTTATTTTTTTATCGTTTATCACCTAGGATTCATCGAATATAATTAAAGATTGTACAAAGATTAATCAAGTTTTTGATCGGTTGGAGCCTAGGATTCATAGAATTTCAATCAACTTTTTATTTCTTTATCGGTTAGAAGCAATTTAATCAAAGATTAGCCAAGCTTTTTTTTTTTTTAATGTTCGGGAACCAGTTTTTTTATCTAGTAATATATACATATATATATATATATATATATATATATATATATATATATATATATATATATATATATATATATATATATATATATATATATATATATATATATATATATATATATATATATATATATATATATATATATATATATATATATATATATATATTATATATATATATATATATATATATATATATATATATATATATATATATATATATATATATATATATATATATATATATATATATATATATATATATATATATATATATATATATATATATATATATATATATATATATATATATATATATATATATACATATATATATATATATATATATATATATATATATATATATATATATATATATATATATATATATATATATATATATATATATATATATATATATATTATATATATATATATATATATATATATATATATTTATATATATATATATATATATATATATATATATATATATTTATATATATATATATATATATATATATATATATATATATATATATATATATATATATATATACATACATATATATATATATATATATATTTATATATATATATATATATATATATATATATATATATATATATATATATATATATATATATATATATATATATATATATATATATATATATATATATATATATATATATATATATATATATATATATATATATATATATATATATATATATATATATATATATATGTGTGTGTGTGTGTGTGTGTATGTGTTTGTGTTGGGTCAATCTTATGCCAACAGTTGGGGTATATAATTGTGGACAGTTTTTGCATATATATGAAACAACTGACCTCAATGGATCGAACTTGTAAGAATAATTCTCTTAGTCTCTAGAGACACATACAGAAATACAATTCATTAATTGCATCCTTATATACGTCGGAGAAGTAACTTAATCAAAGTCATACCATATTACACACTTCAAAATTGGTTGATGTGAATCTTGAATTAAAACATATTAACTTCATTTTGTTATTAAAACACTAAATCTGTTAAAGGTATATCACTGTTATAATAACCAGTAACCAAATTGAAAGGAAAACGAGAGCAAACTTTGGGCGCAAAAATCAAACAAAACAAGTTTCTTTTAAAAGTCAAACATCGAAACTCCACCTACTGAAGTTTTCTCCTCCCATTGTGGTGTTAGGTGGTTAACGATGAAGGCCCAACTGTTGGCAACGTAATGTTGACTCAACGTTGGATTAAAATCATAAGCCCAACGGTTGGCTGGTTAATGTTGGCATATCGTTGGGTTAATGTAAAAGGCCAACTTGTTGGCATGTATACTTTTGTCTTGCATTGACCCAACATTCATTTGCCAACATAACATAACACCAGTGAACGCCAACGTTTCCCAAATTTTTGCCAACGTTGGCCCAACGTAGTGTGCTATCTGGGTATTTGCTTGGTTGCACACGGTAGTACGACCTAAAAAACTCCAATAATCTCCCTATCCCTGCAATTCGCTCCTTTTGTGTATGTGAACTTCGTTTCTCACAACATTTCTACACTTGACAAAGTTTGATATTTTTACTGTCACTGAGTGTTTTAGTTCTTACTTAAAGGAATATTCCCATGGTTTTTTGTAAAATATTATTTGAAGAAGCATACTTTTACAGCCAATTTGGTATAAAAATCAGGTTGATATCATATTCCATATAGGAGATATGAATTTTTGAAGATTTCCCAAGATCATTTTATAGTTTTTGAACAGTATGATAAATTTGTGTTTGATGATGTCATAAAAACAATTCCATTGCAAATGTTTATGTATTTTTTGAACGTTAATTGGTTCTTTCTGTAAGATTAGAAACAATTTTCCAAAAGTTATCCAAGTAGGGTATATTTGGTAGGTTTCAAAAATAAAAAAGATGATAGATTTTAATGAAATACATCAACTTTGTGGGAGAATGTGTTCCTGTGATGTCATACTGAGCCTTTTCCTATTTGCTTAATGGCATTGATTTGTGAATGTTAAAATTTGACTATCTCCTGTTAGGAATAACATATTAACATTGAATTTTGTATTAAGTTGTTTCTGGAATTTTTCTCTTTCTTATAAAAGGTTACGAAAAACCTGGAAATATTCCTTTAAGTAAATATACGCCTACTTCTGGCTGTCGGTTACATGGCGAAAAGAAGTTTATATCGTAACAAATATTTCCATTCTATTGGAGAGAGACGAATTTAAAAGATAAATATTTTCTTCCCTGTATACAATGCGTATTGTATGGAATAGAGGTTTTAAGGGGCAAAAATACACACAATACGACTGAGGCAAGTAACACAAGGGAGTATTGACAAGACACTTCTGGTAGCAATTCCAGTGCGTACATATTTTTTTGGCAATCCATGAAATTTATAAAAGACCTTGCAGCAATGCATTAAAATCTTACACATTTGTTACTTTCCTCTTCCTCAGCGAATACAACAACCAGTAATCACCATGCAAGTTCCGGTACAAACTACAACAGTTGTGATCCAATCTAACAATGTCCAACAGCACGTTGATTTTATATGCCTTTGTTAAGATGAGTAAACAGGTAATTGGGTTGCTTGACAGAGGTATAAGGAGTTTTTCCTAGTTCCTCACTTGATAACCCTGGCACAACTTGTAATGGACACATCACGGATTCTAAATATATTGTAATGAAATTTGCGGGTTAACAGTTTTTGATCTAACATTTGCTTAATCTCGGTATCAGCTTATAATTTTTATCTTCTTTAATTTAAAGCTGCCGAGACAAACAAAGTTGAAGAATATCCCTGCCCAATATTTAGTGTAAGCTTGGGCTTTAATATGAAAGCTCGAAAAGTCTTATATCATACAGATAGTGTTTTTTGTCGTTATCAAATTCGGCTAACATACAAACTTAAAAATAATATTTCGTCACGTTTTCTGGGAGAAGAAGAATGAAACACAGATTTTCCATCCAAGCGTAGAAGAGGTATTTGCAGAGGGTGATCGTTTTAGTTGCCGGCCGTCCCCGAGAAATCCAAAATGTGGAAAGCAAATGCCATGGAATATCATTAACATGATTTGCAAGTTGCTTTTTTTTGTGGAAAATGAAATAGAAATCCTGAAAAATCGCTGAGCTTATTTCATTCAATTTGGTCCCGAGTCCTTCATAAGCGGCTTCGAATGTTCGACTTTGACGCAGACCCTGAATTCTCTTGGTGGCCCTGTTTGATGTAATGAGGTAGTGTTTTGGAACTTAAGAAGTCAAAATATTATCAAGAATTTATGTCAAGGCATTGTTAAATTTCAATTCACGCTAGGATATTTTGCAGTTGAAGTGCATGCTTTCTCCAAAAACATACACATGAAAACAATAACAAGTCCAGAATTGAATTATTTTAATTTGGATATTCAATCTTCAAAATATCTCAATAACTTTTTTCTTTTCTTATTCCCTGCACATGTTATAATACTTGTTCAACTGTTATCTTTTGGTTTCTAGGAAGGAAACCGTTAATCACTGTCTTCACTGCTGCATCTCCATATTCTTTTTTCCGTGGATTTTAGTGTGGATGTTACTTGTAAGTGTTTTTTAGAATCGTCGTGGAATCATTTTTACATCAAACGTGAACGGAATTCAAACTGGTCTATTCATATGAAAGACTATTATTACGCAAGTGTAAGACCAGTAAATGGGTGGGCAGATGGATGAGGTACATCTCTAATTGTTCTTCAGGGACAACAAGAAATTACGAAAGAATTTAGAGTAATGGGGACAGGAGAATGAATAGATAAATGAGGAACAATGCAAAAGATAATAAATGAAGGACACTATAAGATTTAAGAGATGAATCGCACAATTTGGAACCACTAGATCTTGTTTATGCTCCAGTGTTTATAGTATTAACTGATTAAAATTGATTGGCTATAGCAGAAAAGGTTACAGGTTTTCCTGGTAGTGAAAAATAGAATGGAATATTCCAATTCCACTCAATTACAGTGTAAGCCCAGGATTACAGAATTGTCATCGAAAGACATTCAAATAAGTGGATGATTGATTAACGTCTCTATTTTTCATATATCTAATGATAGTTGGATTTCAAGTATGATATGTGTTGAAATATAACTCCATAATGCCAATTGAGTAAATCCATGTTTTTCTTATCTTTGCAGTGTTGTTGTTACGGGTGCTAATCAGAAACAAATTACAGTTTTACACCTGGCAGCACATTCTCACGATGCTTCTAATAACTTGGTCAATTTTCATGGTCATACTTTGTACTGTTTCACTTACTTTTACAGTTTATTTCCAATTTTTCAGCTCAAGTTCTTAAGTGCATATAATGATCTTTCACAGCAATTTTCAAGGGGTTATAAAAAGTGCCTTCTTACATACTTTTAGTGTTATATTAATAGGTGCAAAGGGTATAATAGAAGGTTCACACCCTTTCATAAAAGCACAAACAATTATATTTGAATTGATACCTCACCTTAAAATACACTTAAGTTTATGATGTTGGCGGTCATAAAAAAAGTGATACGCTTCAAGACAACAAATATATGCTGTTTGTAGCATGCGTATAACTAAGCATCCTTATTCCTCCGATACATCATACTCCCACATACTAATGAGTTGTTTAAAGTGTATTGGTACCAGTTCAATTACTTCGTCGTAGTAACTACCTAGAGAGACCAACTAGGGTTTTAGCACACCTTCTTTACAGCCGTTTCATTAAACAAATATATTGTATTCTCCACAAAATTTAAATGTTTTTAATGATTCGAATCAACTATGATTAACTTTCTTCTTGCTGAAGTCATAACTTTGCTTTCTTTGGCTTCCTAGATCATATCTACGAGTTGATAGATTGCATAAGATATTCTCAAGCACTTAATTATTTTTAAGATAAATTGAAACAGTACAGAATACATCATTATCCGACTTCTTTGATGTAAAAATAAATAAGCGAAGAAAAACCTCATCAGTTTCATGCCTTTACGGGTATTCTGATGTGTTTATTTCTTATGATGAGAGTGACTGGTAGTGTAGATTTTGTCAACAGGAAATGAATGAATTATTAACTAAAACATATCAAATCAACAAACAAACAAATTGAAGATTGAATTTATATCTGACTTTGAAAAAAGATTTCAAATTGAAATATCACTTAATTTCAACATTTATAATTGCATAAACGTGGGTCTGTAATATAACATCGAGAACAAATCTTGTTCTAAGCATCTTGACTGATATTCGAAATCAATACCTATTCCTATAAATACAGAAATACCAGAAGCTATTACTAATTTTACTGGTGAACCTTTTTCCAACCTTTTTTACACTTGCTTTTACCTGATTGCATCCACTGATATTACCCAAATTTGACGTTTTATTCAGTGTTAGGGGAAAAGTTGTGCATGCCTTGCCCCGTAACCCAGCCAGCATGAACAGTTGGGCTTCATGCGGGTTTCACTTGGTTAAAGCGCTTGTCCAATCGGGCCCACTTGGCGCCGTGTGGGATAAGCGTGGGCAAGCAGGTAAGGTTTACATATGGGCTACCCACTTGAGGCCCATATGGCTTACACAAGAGCAACCACAAAATCTACTGAATCCACAAGGACACCATATTGGTACATCAAGGGCCCTTACCGGTTAGCCTAACTGGTGCCCAGCTAGGAAAACTGGCCAAAACTGACTGGGCCCTACATGGTCAGCCTAAATGGCCCCAAACAGCAGCCCACTTGGGGTCCATGCAAGGCCTAACTGTGTGTGCTGGCAGGGAAGCTTATGCTTGAGCTTTTTCATGCTGAAGCATTACAGAACTCGCCCCTTGAACACAACTAAGTGCCAGTAGCATTTCAGTAAGCGCATGTGGCGGTATGCAATTTCCAGTTTATTTTCAAATTATTCCACTTCGCGTTTTAACAAAAAATGCACTTTAAAGGTGTGAAATATGTGAATTTTGTTTTACTTGGACAAACTGCTAGAAGATTCAAACTTTGAACATCGAAATTGACGCTATATTTTGTATTTCCACGTAAATTTATTTCAAAGTTAAGAAATATTAAGAGCAGCATTCCAACAATAAAACTTCCTCCCCGTATAAGGGCAAAACGAGGGGAGTTTTTATTTGAATAACATCAATATGTGTTATGTGGAGTTTTAGGCATAAAGAAACTTGTAAAGTGTATTTCTTGTATATTCATAAGTAACCATGGTATAACTTTATTGGGTCATATTCAAAGAAGCATGTGTTTGCTTTACGTAAGTATGCTCGATGGTGCATACCTCCTGAACTCTAGACACAAAGAGTCCTTACGCGTATATTGCACTAATGAATGAAAATTACGTTAACCGCAGGAATGTTTATCGAAAAGGTGTCAAGGGGAGCAGGTTACGCTTATGGGTTGGCAAGATTTTGAAAATCACTCAGAATTACGCTGCTGACAATGGTGCTATTTTTACGATCTATGCACCAAATGAAATAATTAAACCAGTTTTCAGGGTATAATTGATCTAAGTAAGAACTTCTTGATGTTGGTATATTAGGTTTTTATAAAATTACAGCATTTTTTGTTGAGTTGTCTCACCTACCTGTGTTGCCGAATAATTGCGTAACACCTTTTCAACTTCAAATGGTCTTTCGCGATTTTATGTTTATATAACGTTTATATCTAACGGATTGTAATAGTGTTAATGGTGTAGGTTTCCTTTTAGAATTTGTTTAGAAAAAAAAATATATTCTATCTAATGTATGTTACAGTTACTGTGCAAAGTGGATGACTAGATATTGTGTAAGTTATATCCAGAAGAAATAAAGGTTAGTAAGTGTACTATTCGAAGGTTGCTAGACTTAAGATAATAAGTTCAACTTTTCTTGGTGTAACACAATTAGGATTAAGTTAATGAACATATATAAGTCTTGAAGGTCTTTTTGGATTTTCGTATTCATTCAGCTGTTAGACATCCATTTCTTATTATAACAAACTAACAAGTGTTCACATACGATTTTAGAGGGGTTTTTGCCTTTTATTGAAGTAAAACATCTTTAATATAAATATCTCTAATCAAGCATACGACAAGAGGCAATACCTATATGGTTCAGGACTCAAAAGCTAATCATGACTTCAAATTTTACACCACGAATGAGTTACTCTGTTTCATGGTTTTCCTACAAGTTTGTTGACGTTCACCAACATACGAAGCATAACATAATATGATTGTGTTTTTTTTTATTTTCCACACACGCGTTTACCTGTTTAGTAATTGAAAAGATACCATATAATACTTTGGCTACAATATATAGTTCTTTATCAGAAGCGACAGGATAATCTTTAGGAACAAGAGTGACATCTTTTGAAATTCATACACGAAATTTTCTCTGTAATATCTATTTCAAGCATCAAAATGCATCTGGAATTTTCCAAAATACGTAGAATATTGACGAGTTTTTTAGACACTTTAAACTTGTTCAACAACATATTTTTCATGCAAGCACTGTGAGCTAAAATAAGATCATATACGTATATTCCATACAAAGGTAAAAGTTATTTCATTGGTCAAAAATATTCATTTATATAATAGACGACATTAAAAGAAACGAAACTCCGTTCTGTTTCATGACTGGGGTAGAAAGCCTACTGTGTAATAAATAGGTATTGATCATGTTTTCTTTAAAATATCTTCAGGTGGTAAACTACAGTTACGTCAATATATCCCTTTTACCTGTTTATCTGGATTTGAAATTAAGAGTATCTCATTAACTTTTGATTCAATAAAGATCTTTTTTCATGTGCGGTAAATTTGAAGTTTGACTATTCCTTTAAGATAACTATTTTTCCTTTAACTGATGAGAACATCTATAATTGGAAATATTACATTATATGATGACAGAAAGTTAAAGAGGTTTTGCAGCGGGCGGTTTTTAATGACAAGGAATTGGGACAACAGGTTGGAACTCCATGGTGAGCAACAAGCATTTATTTTGATAAATAAGAAATAAACTACTTTTGATTGTCAAAATCAGATACAAAATACTGTTGCTAACATTTACTCTCGCAATGAAACTTTCATGACACACAAAACTTGGAAAACTCTAATCGCAAATAGAAAATTGTTGCATCGCATACAACTGCAACAAAAAAAGCATCGTCACTTCTGCACTTCTACAACAATTTATCTATAAAAACTTACATTATTCTATATACAATAAACTCGCAGCATGCCTTCCAAACATTACTCTATATTATTTACAATTTATGTCTACAATTATGCATAATATTGAAAGTATATGACTACATTGATTTTTAATTCACTATAAGACATAAAGAAAGCAACAAATTGCATCAAAATTGGTTTAAAATTGAACGTTTTACAACGTTTTGATGAATTGTGTTTAAATATGGTAAAATATGCAAATATTTGTGTAACTCTTCTGATGTATGAATGTGTCTCTATTTTCCGATGTAAATTCAATGATTTTTAACCCTCTGCCAATTTTCTATGCAAAAGGGAAGATAATTCTAATAAAGAGGATTTGATCTTTACCATGCACTCAACCAACCTCAAAGTGAAAAAGGCATTTTGAACTTTTTAAAGAGCTTATATTCAGAGAAAAAGAACAGCATTGTGAAGTGTGTTCCTCTTGTTCATACACCACATTTGTTAATATCTTGAAAAATGTTCAAACTTGGAGTACTCGTAACTTGAAAACTTTTCAAGCTACTTTTTTACCTGTACATCGACTTTTAAAGACCGCATTTCAAATTCAGTCATCAGCTTAGAAATCAAATCATTTCTTAAAATCCAACTCGAAAGACGGATCGTCCGTTGAGATTTTGTAAGGGTCGGAAATTGTTAACCATTGGTAGAGGCGTCTCTCCAAGCTGCGTCCTCTTCAAACTTTTCAAAACATTCATCTGTTGGAAGGAGGGTACATATATCAAGAAATGTAGAGAAAGTTTCATTTTAAGGATCACTCAGATCTTCAAATAATATTGATTATAAAATTTATATGGAGTATTTGTATTGTTATGACCCGTAAATTAATTACCGTGAATGCACGACAACGACAATGCTTATTTGCTTTATTTCGTTTTCAAAACAGATTTATCTTTTAATAAAGCGCTAGAATATATGTAAACGTTTATCGTTTTTCATTCTTTTTAGTTGTTTTGTGCATTTTAAACAATCTAACACGGAAATTTTATAAGAAGATTAATGTTTTGGCTTCGTATTTGTGTGCGTATTTATTGCACGGTGTAAATGACTTTGCACTCGTGAATGACCTTTGCACTCGTGAATGACCCTCCTAAGGTCGGGCCATTATACTCGGACCAAAATCCTTTTGCCCCATGTATTAAATACTCATATAAACACTCTGCTTCAACATTAATCTTTAATCATACACCGTGCATCCTATAAGCAACTTATGTGTACAACGGGATTGAAATATAATACTTTTCAATATTTTAGAAAAACCTTCTTCTTTTTTTCAGAAAATTAGAGAAATCTACAAAGAAGCTACAGAAACATTTTTTATTCAATTTCAACGATTAATTGAACGGGTAGAATTCTTAAGCGAAATGTTTCGTAATGTATGGGGATTTCTATACTTTATATCAACATAAAACTAAGATTGGATATTTATCAGGTAGTAGTAATTCCTGTGTTAACATTACTAAAGTTGTTTATAATAAAACCTTGCGCTAGTTCTTAAATTCCTTTGCTCTGGAATCTCTACATTAAAACATTTGAGGATTAATAAGTAACCCTACAAGGTAAGATTTCTTTCGGGTAGTTTTCTTTCTAACGTCACAAAACTTTCACAACCGACGATTAGAGTGATGTTAATCGCAACCATTATTTGTTGTTAAAGTCAACTAACTCGTGAGCTTTAGAGGATTTCCAGACAATATGTTTAACATAAAAGCAGGCCCCTTTTCCAGAAACGTGAATGTTGATATAACGCTCCATATAAAATTATTAAGGCATTTTGTCCATAAAGCATGGCTGAAATGTGAACAGGCGACAGCACAGACCTAATCCTGATCAAGACGATTTTTCCTTTAGATATACGTAATAAATATGGACTGCAGTGGTTGATTGGGAGTCTGTGTTCCCAACGAAAAGTACTGGGTTTGATTCCCGGCTGAGCAGCTGTGTTGTGTCCTTCTGCGGGACACTTTATCCCGCTTGCCTCAGCTGCACTCGTGCTGTGAAATGAGTTGCTGGCGAGCTAAGCTGCGATGAATGGCGTCCCATTCAGAAGAGACCTACGCTCTCATCCTCTTGCGCCATGAAAACCGGGGATAAGCATCGGCCCTAATCGCTCGGATGAATGGATTAAACTTACGCAACGAATGGGTTTGATTGTGCTTCCGATACAGATAATATGGATAGGAACTTGTATCATTATGATAACTTTGTTTTAATGAAAATATCTCTCACCTGTCTTTCAGATATCCATATCGGATTCTTAAAAACTGTCCACAGTACCACTTCGTTGCAAGATGGAGTTGTTAAAGATCCTTCATACCGAAAAAATTGGTTTATATTCGGAGGAAGTAGCTTTCTGAATGGAATGTTGTATGAAAACTGGAAGGATTGGTCTGCAAAAGAAGCAACATATCCAGTATTACCAAAAGCAACAAAGAGCTAATTGGGGAGAGCCAAATTAAGAGTACATGTACATGTTTAATTTTACTTGGGTACCTTTACGGATTTTTTCAAATGTTATAGGAAGAAACCTTGAAATACTCTCAGCTTTATCATCATCTAAATGCTTTTGCACTTTAAATGGGTTTGTCATGAAATTGACTTTGTTCTTTTAAGATACTTATATGTAAATTCGACAGCCTTATCCACATGTGCACCAACTAGCGAATTAGCACATCTTGCATGTTTTGGTTTTTCAAATCAATTATTGTATTTGAATCAAATTGCATTGGAAGAATCTTACTTTTGTGCTGGACAGATGCTGCAGCTTTTATCAGAGGCTCGTAGAATGGATTATCGTGTTGACCTACCACGATCATTACACCAAGTACTAGAAGTCCTCTCGGTGTTTGGAGGGCCTCGTCTAGCGTTCGTTTGTCCAATTTATGGACGAAATGAATCTGGAATAAATGAAGAGATAAAGTAAACTAAAGTTATGCTGCGTTGGAACATGATGACTTATCCCAGAAAGTGCATTACGTTGCACACTACAAGGTTGACATACGTTGACAAATGTTGGCCCTATGTTGGTTTGATATGCTAACATTGAAGAAATGTTGAAGCAATGTAAGATGCTGTAGTCAAGGACTAGGATATGAAGAATTAACCAGCGTTATATTTTGTGTGTTGAATTGGCATTGTGCCAACGGAGACCCAACACAATTTCTAACATTGGCCCAACGTAACTATGCTATCAGATATGAAATATATAATAATCAAAAAGCTTTGTCGAAACAACAGCTCGGAGAGCTTTACTGCATTGTTTGATAATCATTTACATGTTCATTGGTAATTCATTTGAGTAAAGCATTTTTGAAAATAGTTTTCTCTTGTGGCCGACGCATACCTTAAGAAAGCTGCAATCCCAGCCAAAATTACTTGCCACCTTTTCCTTCCTCTTATACCCTTCTCCAACGTTGTAGATATATTACGAAAACCTAATTCACAATTTTGACTTGTCTTCACGTTACGTAAATTATCCAAGATTTGTATCAATCTCAACAGGGTGCTTAATTTCTTCTGAAAACATAACGGATTAGTCAAAAATTTCAATCAGGATTCGAGAACAATAAATGACATTATATTGACGTTATATGTAATGGGCAGTCGAAAGGTGCATCAACGTTGTGATACAAATGAATCTTATTCGACTTTCTTGGGAATAGATATGCAAGCGATATTTTAGGTACTCTCTCACTGACTGCAACATCATACCTCGGCTGGGTACTGTGTACCATCGATGAAGTGCTCGGATCCAGGATACGCAGTGTTTCCCCAATGTAAATGGATCTGTTGCACCACATACATATCACTTCTTGGCTGCTTTAATAATCGGTACCGTGTGAGTTTATGTTCGTTTGCCTTCACTCCAAACTTGACTGTAAATTAAAGAACGTAAATAAAGCGTTATAATCACGGACGGATGTAAGAGAGGAGGAGCAAAACTTGATTGGTGAGGCAAAATACCGGTACTTCGATACAAACAAACCATGATCAGAAAATCTTTGGGGGGAAAAATGCTCCCTTGCCCCTATTGGCGAAGCGCTTATTTTTATAATCAAATGTTCTTCACCTTATTTTTTAAGAAGACCTTTACATTTGCCAGCACACTGTTCCTTGTTATACGTAAGGCATGATCATTTTCAACTGACAATGACTATCATGGGTATCAAATTGTTTGATTTGAACAAAATAGAGAAGAATTACTGAAAAATCTTGATTTGTGTTACTCCAACAGAACCTGTTAGTATTATCAGAAATTTTCAAGTTTGGACAGTGCTGATGTATTTCTAAAACTGATGTACTCCGAACTGAAAACCATTTTGTTATCAAGTTTCAAGTGCATCTGGTTATAGTTATGTATAACAAGAAAGCTTGAAACTTCATTCTTTCCATTGAGTAATACTGATACTTTTACGCAAAAAAATAAGATTCTTGTACTTCTTATTTAGGCATGAATTCTGGCAGAGATCGCATTTATAAAAAGACAAAATCTTGCTTCAATATGGCTTAACAAATAGCCTTGCCCTAATTTCCTTATTTTTGTCAAGTGTCATCATCTTCACTCATGAGTCATGTCACATCTGACCTTTTTGTACATGATCTTGCTATTCAAATACATTTGTACATCACATTAATTAGGCCTTCTTCCTTGCTCGGAAGTGCGCGAAAGAACTTACATTACAATGTGAGACATATTAAAAACCAAGAATTGTTCAAATTTGTAGCATAACTGAATATTCCATGTTAGCTTAGTCACCATCCTCCATGCTATTGTTGCAGGTTGGGATGAATTTATAAGAAAATTATCATTAATGGATCGCCGAAGGAAATGCATGGCATATGGGCAAATTCAGAAAGAAGTTTGGCATAATATGCAAGTAAGACATATTCTTAATATTAAGATCAAGAGTACAATTGTCTTTTTCCAAGCTGATTTATATCATAACCTTAATGTTAAGTTGGTGTTACAAAATAGTAAATAAAGGAAGATCCCTGTGTTAATTGTCTTGATTTCAATTAAAATCGGGAAGCAAACTCTACTCAAATATAGTACAAGATGGCTAGGCAAAATTTGATGAGCTATGACGTAGTCAATCATATTGATTTGAATAATGTTTAAAAACCAAAATGCATTTCAACATTACTTTTGCGTGCCTATCAAACTGTGAAATAGGAATTGCTTGAATGGGTCAAATAGTCATTCACTTCCTTAAACTGCTAAACAATTAATTTAGCTTTCAGTTTTGGGCTGAAAATTTCAGTGAAAACTGATGGTATCTTCATTTTCCATTTTGTCGTTAATTATTTGTCCTATATGTTCATGAGTCGAGTTAAACCGATGTTAATTGAATAAGTTTACTTTTTTCGTGATCTCCAATATACTGTTGAAAAACTTTAGTTCAAGTTGGCTGTAGGTGTTCCGTAAGTTTGTAATATTCAACGTACAATTAATAAAGCCTCGTTATTATACCATCTCATTTGATAACTAATATCTTGAATAATGTGCAATCCGTGAAACATAAATCCGAGACTGAAACAATACGACAAGACGTAACCAAGAAGCAGGAAGAATGGCTCCACGAAAGGAACTAACTGTTTACTAGAGAAACTATAAGAGTACATCTGATGAATATATTTATATTTATCAGAGTGTAATGTATTCTAGCCGTCTTTTATGACATAAAGGGTACATGCAAACATAAAGTCATTCGTTCTCCAACCAACGACTGACAAGGGTGTAGGAAACCTTCGAAAAATGAGGAAACTTCCCAAGTCGTATGCATATGTTCGCCCCCTGTCTGTGGATAACAAAGTAAAGTAAAAGGATCACTTCATTTATAGACAAGGGCACTTCTTCAATGGGAACCCCGTACAAAGGACTGACAAAAGACGCCAAATTTCCACTAATGGGTCGGTTGAAATGGAAATTTTGTAATATTTTTAAATGCTACGCACAATCTATCAGCTCTTGCACCTTTGACAGTATAATTGAGTGGAACACATGACGACTGAAAGAACGTTGTTTCAATCTGTACCAGCAAAAACTTATTCAGCAACATATGTTTTATGTATTGCCTTAGCTTGACTGAAAGTCTTAAACTGAAACATAAAATAAAAATTGGTCGTCATTAGTCCTGTTTGAATACATTTAGTTATATTTGGAAAAGCAATCCTATTAATCAAGATTTTATAGTTACTCTAGAAGGTGTATATGTCTGGGTTACGTATTTTTTTTCTTCTTCAAATAACTTTGGAGAACGTAGTCTATCCCTTAACTTTAATTCGAATACAGTTTTGTTATATTCAGTTTTGGGTATGCTTTTGATAAAATTAGGTGTAATCTCAGCATAAAGACAATTTCAACCAATTGCTAGAGAGAGAGAAAAAGATGGTGTGAAATATGTGGAATGCAGTTCTCCATTGGAATGTTTAAACAATGAATGTGAGATGGTGAAAGAAAAATCATATGCCCTAATTGGTATTCGAACCCGAGACTCCCGACTACCGTTCGGTTGCTTTTGAGGTCAAGTGGTATTACTCCCTCAAATTGTTCCCTAAGGCATGAATTTATCTCTGTGCTGCTCGAGCGCAGCTACGTAATTGAATAGAGATGGTGTGGAATGCAGTTCCCCACTGAAATGTTTCAACAATAAATATGAGATGGTGAGAAAAAAATCATATGCCCTTATTGGGATTCGCCGACACGAGACCCCCGAATATATATACACACACA
This sequence comes from Chiridota heheva, assembly GCA_020152595.1. Lineage (NCBI taxonomy): Eukaryota > Metazoa > Echinodermata > Holothuroidea > Apodida > Chiridotidae > Chiridota > Chiridota heheva. The sequence continues at coordinate 47,692 of JAIGNY010001912.1, forward strand.
CACAAGATATCTATATATATATATTGTATATATATATATATATATATATATATATATATATATATATATATATATATATATATATATATATATATATATATATATATATATATATATATATATATATATATATATATATATATATATATATATATATATATATATATATATATATATATATATATATATATATATATATATATATATATATATATATATAAATATACATACATATATATATATGAATATACATTTATACATGAATATATATATATATATATATACATATATATATATATATATATATATATATATATATATATATATATATATATATATATATATATATATGAATAGATAGCTATATATATGTATATATATATATATATATATATATATATATATATATATATATGTATATATATATATATATATATATATATAAATATATATATATATATATATATATATATAGATATAGATATATATATATATATATATATATATATATATATATATATATATATATATATATATATATATATATATATATATATATATATATATATATATATATATATATATATATATATATATATATATATATATATATATATATATATATATATATATATATATATATATATATATATATATATATATATATATATATATATATATATATATATATATATATATATATATATAGATAGATAGATATATATGTACATAGATATACATAAACTGTAAGATCCAAATACATTCAAAAATAACCTGTATACGATAAAGATAACGATAATAAATTTCAAATGAAAAGGTTATAAAGTAAAGATGTAAAAAGGAAAATAAAATGATAAAACAATGTTTGAAAAATGTAAAATGAGCTAAAACCATAAAATCCTAAAATGTAACAAGTGTGAAAAATTAAAAGCTTACAAAGAAAGCAAAAGTATAACCCCACGGAAATAAAAATAATTTAAAATAGGCTTCACGGAATAAATAGGTTTTAAGATTAAATTCAAAAAAGGCTAAAAGTATCAAGAATCTAAGATCATCCGGAAGTGAGTTACAGAGAAGGGGCAGCCTGACTGAAAGACCTAGGTCCAAAATTTGAGGTTCTTATCATTGGTACATTTAAAAACATGCGAGACGAAGAACGCAAGGTTCTAATTAGGGTGTAAATGGATGTAAGATCACAAAGGCATTGTGGGGCTAGGTTATTAATGCGTCCAAAACTTAACAATAAAATCTTTAAATGTATTCTAGAATTAACCGGGAGCCAGTATAATCTGTGTAAGTATATGGTCATATTTATAAGTGCCAGTCACTAGTCTGGCAGCCGCAGAGCATTTTGAAATTTTTGCAATTTGTTAATGAGATAAGCTGATAAGTTGTAAAGAATAGAATTACAGTAGTCAATATGTGAGATTACAAATGCTTGGACTAGTTATTTACAGAAAAAATCATCCAAATATTTCCGTATATGCCATAGCTTATGAATACTGAAGGAAGTTTTCTTACAGACGTTCACAACATGTGATTCAAGTGAGAGATTTTTGTCATATATGATACCCAAATTGCGCACCTTGTCAACTGTGCGAATAGTTGCATTCCTCATTTGAAGAGAGATCTTGGGTAGTTTCGATAATTGCTGCTTCGAGCCAATACAAAATAATTCAGTTTTTGAGTCATTTAAGCTCAGATTATTGATTAAAAACCAACGACGGGCATCTGCAACACATTTCTCTATAGCAGAGATAGCTTGATCTTTGGCATGTTTGGACGTGTTATCATTAGTCTTAAATGCTAGATAGAATTGATTATCATCAGCATAACCCTCGCAGTGAGGAATGTGGTTTCGAATGACATTATAAAATTGATGAATATATGTGACAAATAGTACAGGGCCAGTACAGCTGCACTGGCATGGCTGGGGTACACCATCCCTTAGAAAGAATTATTTGGAAAAATTGCCATCAATTAAGATATTTTGACTTCTATCACGTAAGAAATTTCGAAACCATTGAAATACCAGTCTTTTTATATTAATACGATTTGCAAAAGAGTCAAACAGAGTATCATAGTCAACCGTATCAAATGCGGCTGATAGGTCAAGCAATGTGAGTTGCTTTGCCAGCGTCCATGTTGTTCACAATGTCAGAGCGGCTGATAGGTCAAGCAATTGAGTTTTTGCCAGCGTCCATGTTGTTTCATAAGGTTAAGCAGTAATAGTAAAATTGCTTTGCCAGCGTCGATGTTCATAATGTCAGAATGAATTGTCAGCAAAGTAGTCTCGGCACTGTGATTTT